>HE670550.1:65306-87884 GCA_000313835.2 Heliconius melpomene melpomene | reverse complement strand
AAGCTCATGACTCGGGCTGAAATATTTAAAATAAAAAATATATATTAAATACCTACATAATATTAAATAAGCTTTAAAGCACATTGTATTATTGATTTTTAATTAATGTTAATATTACACAGCACGTGTAATATAACATTCAACGTAATTAAATTAATATTCAACTTATAACGAGCGTTATATACCAAATATTATTTACATAAAAGTTTTTTTTTTTTAGTAATAAATATTATAATTTCTCCGCTTGACGCTTGAGGTCGTCGTGGCGCAAAGGCGTAAGAGGGTGACTGTAACGCGACGGTTGTGGGTTCAGTCCCCACTCGAGGGAATGAATTTTTAATATTTTCATTTCTTCGTTCCGGCACCAAGGCAAACCACCGGCATTAAGTTCCGTCACTCACGCGTAATGTCTCTAAATCAAAATATTAACACTATCAGATATACAATTAACGTTAGTACTATTAACTTACTTGAAATGTAGCTGTGATGACGTTGATTCCTCTATTTTGATCACTTTCGATGATGTTGGGTGGTTGTAACCTGCTGAAGAAATAAATAAGTATAAGTAAATATATAAATGCAGTAGGAGGCTGTCGCAGTGGCATGGCGTCTGGGCTACATTGGCATCACAAATATTTTCTCTTCAGCAGAACTCAACATAGTTAACGTTTGAGGCCAGTCGTGGCGCAGATGTACCAGTGTGTGACCTTATAGTCACGACACGACAGGTTACGGGTTCGAATCCCGTTTGAGGAAAATTAATATTTAATATTTTTTTTATTTTTCACTTCTTCGCTCTGGTAACGAGGCAAAGCACGACGTTAAGTTCCAACGGAACAAGTGGAACAGAAGTCTTAACGTGAACGGAGTGCCTTAACACTAGGTACCCAAATTCGTGTTGTGATTTTATTGCCAGAGCGAGGAAACAAAAACAATTACTTAGTACGAGTGGGAGTCGAATCCACAAACGTCACTTACCACTGCGCCACGACGACCCCACTGTGCAGTACTATCTGCCATATTTAATAGTTTCATTAAACAAAATGGCGTGTAAAATATTAGCGTGTCTAACATGGATCATTTAAAATATTTGTATATTCTATTCCACATTTAGCTATCGCGTGTTGTTGTAATGGAACCGATTATTTGATATATTCGTGATTTAATTAATAGGGAGGTTAATTAGCCGCTTTGGCTGGCTTGGAACATTGTAAAGTTGAAGAGTTTGTTTGTTGGTACGCGCTAATCTCAGGAACTACTCGTTCGAATTAAAATATTCTTTTTATTTTAGATAGTCTACTCTTTAATATAATCAAAATGCGATACCGAATATCGAAATTCACGAGAATTTTGTATTGTTGTGTATAATAGATGACACGTTCTCCCTTAGTTATTATTATTTGAATTCGCGGGCAAAGCCGCAGGTTTAAGATAGTTTTATATAATTGTACTTGTGATTTCATTGTATGTGGCGCTGTTGAGGGTTCGGGGGGATATATTTAATTAATTATTTTTATTTCCCGGCTCAGACAAAACGCGTTGAGTTTCCCCACTCAAAACGACAATCTATCCAATACGGAGGGAAAGTGAAGAACAGAAATGAACGGAGTGTCTTAACACTAGCTTCCCTAGTTTATACCACAAAAGGTGAAGATACCTACATCGTGAAGTTAATTTCAATATAACAATACAATGCTAACTATACCTATTGCATGAAATTTAATTGTTAAATATTTCGTGACTATGAAGGCACGAGCCCTAAACATTTTAAAGTAGATATTTCTAACTAAAAATATATATTCGCGTGTTGTCAATAATTACTATTAAATCACTATGATGCTTCTAAAGGAATAATTATAATTTGTCCACGTATAAAGGATTTCATTTAAAAAATCTATTAAAGTCATTGTGACCTTATTTAGAACCTTCTGAGCACGCGATGGTCCTGGGTTCGATGAATGAAGCGCTAAAAAATTAATTTTTCAGCATGCTATTTTCCATATAAGGAAGTGATAAGGAAATTTCGATGACTTTTTTACTCTTTATAGTGCACGCCATGGTCGTCGTTTCGATATTTACTCGGGAAAGTAATTTTAAATATTTTCGATTCCTAAAGAACAGTGCAGCGTTGAGTTCCACTACCAAAAAAGCTACCAAGGGTGCCCAGTGTACTTAATGTCTTTAAAGTATTGGAAAGAGAGACTGGTGCTAAGAACATTTGTATTTTGGTTTATATTATTGAGGTTACATGTTTTTTTTCATAAAAGAAAATTAAAAAAATATATCTATTGAGGGAAAGGGGGAAAAATATTTTTCTTTTCTCGCTCCAGTAATAAGACCAGACAAACCGATGAGATCCTCCACTTAACGCTCATAGTCTCCCAAATTGTGCGGAAAGTGAGGAACTTTATCGAGGATAAAGCTAAAGAAATCGTAACCGCGGGGGACGGCCCCCTACGGACTATTAATAACTTGTATTCTGTGCACGGGCACAGAATACAAGTTATTAATAAAAAAAATCAATTTGACGCAGTAGGTATCCAGCACACAGCAGAGTAGCCAGAGGGAACCTAGAAGTAAGAAGTCCGTTCCCCACTTTCCACGGAAATCTGGAGGCATTGCGTGTTGAGTGGAGATCGAAATAGGTACAAGTTATTAATGGTAACGTAATGTAGCTCCGCATACACCTGGACTACCAGCCTTAAGATATTCATCTGAGATGTCACCTGTATATAACTTTACAGCCTCCGTATCTCACATCTTTAGATCTTAGATGTATTTATGATCTGCATAGTAAGTGTGATTTAGCAATTGCTTTTGGTTCGAGTTTCGTTCCCATTTTAATACGTAATCGTTGGTAATTGTTAACTATAATAAAAGAAAAACTAAGAAAAGAGAAGAACATATTAAAAGCATTTAAAATATAAAAATGGAATATTTATTCCGTTCTCGTAGGAATGTCGAGAAATCCTTTATCAGTACTACCCTACACTCCTACATAGATTTAAAAAAAGGTTAAAAAAGAAGGCTTAATTTCTATTTTCCAAGTCCAGTAGTTCCGTCTGTGCGGGTTCGACATTTATTAACAACAAAAAACAAACATAATATATAGGAATATGCATATAGATTATTTACCTACTATATTTTAACATTATGTTTTTTTTATAGTTGACTCATCTTTAGCATTTAGCAGGGTAGGCGGAGCGAATCTATTGTTAAGACATTATTTTTCCACTTTCTGCCTATTTTATGAACACCGTTGGGTGGAACTCAACGCCGCACCATCTCTCACTAGAGCAGAGAAAAGACATCATTCCATTATTGGAAATCGAACCAACAACCATTGTGTTTACACTCAGACGCTGTTCCCACTGCACCATGGTTGCCTCATTATACTCAAATTCACATAAATCCATCAATACATTACAACGCTCGATAAAACGATACTATGCCATAGATAACGGATACAGTGGCTGTAAGCGATAATGCGCGAGTTATGAGCGACGAAGCTTCTGAGATAAGCATCTCTATGTAGCAACGCTGTATAATATATATAACTACTGTGTTTTGTTGAAGCCAGTCGTGGCGCGAGGAACAAGTGTGTGAATGAAACACGATTGGTTGTAGGTTCGATCTCCATTCGAGGAAATTAAGTATTAATTCGGCCGAAAATGGGGAACAGAGTAATTTAATACTAGGTGTCCTCAGTCTACCTTGCTGTGTGCAGAATACAATATGAAGATAGAAAAATAAACTATGTCCTAACCCGCGACTCCGCCCCCGTTGGTCAAATGAATATAAGGAAATTTCTCTAAAAATGGACAAACAACATTTTTCAATTCAAAAATCACATACCACATAAAAAATAAGCATAGGTTGCTAAAGCCACTATTAAATATAAAAAATATATTTATCCAAGTTCAAGTCAATTGCAGGTTCCTATTTGGAAAAAAAGGTGTTTTTATAGCAGAGTTGAGACATTCTTCTTTAGAGACACATTACGTATCCGATGGCGGAACTTAACGCCGCACTTTATTTGAGCAATCGGTCTATTCAAATAAATCCGTTTAAAATCGACTAAGATAGCCATCTTCAAACAGAATGTCGACTTATCGAAAGCTATAATATATGAAGCTATAAAATGTTATAGCTTTCTCACCATATAGCCTACTAGAAGCAATTTGTGTACCTACTTTAGAATTTACCTTCACTTATGAAAGTACCTCTACTTACATCCGTACGCGACAGTTATGGGTTCGATTCCCACTCGGAGGAATGAGTTATTTTCATTTCTTCTCGTTTTGATAACAAGACAAAGCCCACTATATAGTTCCGGCTAATAACAAATGTCATGCAAATTAGGCAGTAGCTAAAAAAATAAATAGGCAAAACCTGGAAAGCAGAGAACTCTCACACTTAAACGTGAAATTTATTAAAATCAAAGACATTGCTCTATTCACTATAGTATAATGGAGTTGCTATACTTTCATATTCAACTTAATTTTATTATACTATAAACATTTACTACTCCTATTACGGAACGAAAACACAAAATACTAAAAGCTATTGAAATAATAATAAGATATTTAAGTTCCTTTATGTATTTAGAATATACGCAGTGGCAGTGATGCGGCGTCCCGTTATAGTTGTCGGTTCGATTTCTATTCGGGAGAATTTAAAAAAATAGCCCCTCCTAGTTTCTAGCGCCGGTTCTTCTCATCTGTGAGGCATTAGCTGTAATGAACTAACTCGTGGTAAATTATTTGACATTAAAAAAAAATCAAATATTTGACTTCTTAATAATAAAATTAATTGGCTTTGATAATTTGATGGTAGATAGAGGGAACCTTGTGTTAAGAAACTCCTTTCCCCTTGCAA
Organism: Heliconius melpomene melpomene; assembly: GCA_000313835.2. NCBI lineage: Eukaryota > Metazoa > Arthropoda > Insecta > Lepidoptera > Nymphalidae > Heliconius > Heliconius melpomene. The sequence continues at coordinate 83,006 of HE670550.1, read as the reverse complement.
CATCTTAATTTTCAGACATTACGTGTTGAGAGACGAAACTCAACGCCGCGCTTTGTCTTGCCAATGGCACGAGAAAATTAATATTCGTTTCCCCATTCCAGTGGGTTAAGAAGAAAGACTTATTTAAATTTTACCTTGGTGGCATCGATCTGTTTACTTTGCAAACATTTACGGTCGTGACAACGCGTAAGTCTATTCTATATATGCGGCCAATATTTGTATATACATATATATATATACAAATATTTGTATGTATACACAAATATTTGTTTACCTTTCCTTAAGAGAAGCCGTTGTGTTGCCGGACTACTTTACAGTATGTGATAAGTGTTACAATTTCGCTATATAATCAGAAAGTGAAGAGCGATATGTCATGATGTTTTATTACTGTAAATTATAGTATAGATATATACATCTATATAGGTATATACACCCGCAACCCCTAATTGCGTGTTGAGTGGTGTTGAGTTCTGCCACTCAACATCTAATATCTCAAAAATTGAGCTGAAAGTGGGGAACAAAATATCTTAACACTAGGTTCCCACTGTTCACTCTAGGTACTAAATTCGCATTACACCGTAAAGCTATACAGATAGATATAAAACTGGCTTTTGTATTCCATGAAGCTTTTAAAGGAAATTAGCAAGCTTTTATTATATCGAGATTCTATTGACACACAAATTCTATAAAAAAGATTTTTTTTAACAAATATATTATTTTTTTTCTTTCTATCTAGTGATATAATAAAGTTTACAATATATTTAGTTAGGTTTATTAAATTTCAAAATTATTTTTACATTGGAAGTAGATAGATGTAAGTCATTGTACCTGTCAGAGTTATATGGGCACTTAGAATGTATGACACATTGTGTCATACAGTGTCATACATAATGTTTATTTATTTGCCTTTTACCACGGTGGCGAAGCCGCAGATATTATAAATATATTATAGATAGAAAAATTTGATATACACTCGTATAATTTGGATCAAAACTGATCTACAATAAATATCCAATACATACATACATATCAATACCAGTTAAACAACATGAATATTACTAATATCTTGAGTCAGCAATTTGGTCTATTGCTTACTACCATTACTGTTCCAAAACAATTCAAAAGGCCAACGTGTTGGAACAAGAATTGAACATAACAATGAATTTTGGGCCAACACCTTGGCGTGGGCTATGGAAGTTCCTTTCTAAATGGACTGTACAAGTTGTATTACAATAGCTATTATAGTGCGTTATGATAAACTATCTAGTTAGTGTCGCAGTGCTGTTTATTTACAACTTAATCCTGACTTGGTTTTAGTGGTAGGATATAGAGCATAAGCTGTAGCGATTCTTCTTCTTAGCTTTACGCTGTAATCTGCATATAGCAAGACAGGCACGGGTAACTAGCTAAGACACTTCTTTCCCCACCCTTTTAGACATTGAATGGCGGAACTCAATATTGCACCTTAGAGACATGAATTGAAAATAATTCATCGGCTTGCGCGAATAAGCATCACGCATTTCTCTTTAATGATAAAAGTTATTTACAAGCACTTTTCTTTTTCAGATGTTAGATTCAAAATATTACGTGTGTATGAAAAAACTATATAATCATGTCTATTTCTTTTTGTTATACTTTACTATTAATGCTAAACAGACTAAAAAGCCATAAGTAAAATAAAATCAAAATTTAAAAACGGTAATCGCCCCTCTCATCACCCAATCTCTACCTGAGCCGCAGTTTAAATAACACCTAACTTACAAATAATTACTGTCACCGACTATTTAGTTGTAAATAATATCAATGTGAATTTATTAAATGTTATTGTATAATCTTGTTTACCAGATGTTGTGGCGTAGGTTGAGCGGATTAATACATTGGCTATACAACGGATTCAAATTCTCAAAAACCAAACTAGAAAATAATAACAAATAAAAATAGGGTAGGACAGTCGTGAGGCAGGGACATACAGTGTGACTGTAGACGCAGCAGGTTGTGAGTTCGATTACAACTCGAAATGATACATTTAATATTTCATGGAACTCTTCCATCACCAAGTTACTGGTTCACAGACGAAACTACTGAATTCAATAAAGTTAAAATTTGGCATGTAGGTAAATTAATGGGTAGATAGTAGGGGAGCATTAAGAAAGAATTTCTCGAAATTCTACGGATGAGATGAGAGAAATGAGATTTTCCATTTCACGTCTTCAAAAGGTCAAACAAACAAGGCAGCGGGTGACAACTAGTCTTGTTTATAATTCGTCAAGAAATATGTATACTTGTTAAAATCTAATGAAATTTTCACCTCTGACCTCTCAAAGCAACCGGCCATCTCACTCGAGTGCGCCACTAACTTCGTTTACATGTAGCCCAACCGTTGTACGGTGTAGTGAGGTTAGATATTATTAATAATATAAAATTCCGGAGAAAATTATGAAAGATTTTTTAGCTTCAAGCTTTATCCCGCATGTATCAATTTAGGCAGAAAAATATTTTCTTTTTTCTTTTTCTTCTGCCACTCGCTCTCTTCACGCTATTGCGTTAGGATTCTCTGTTTCTTTCACACGCACCGCACAAATCTTTGAAACGGGTTAGAGTGTACCAAGTCCTGCATCCCGCACACAGCAGGGTAGACTGAGGGAACCTAGGTTTAAGACATGGGGGGAAATGAGGAACAGACGTTCACCATTTTCCGCCAAATTCTGGAGACATAACGTAGTGAGAGGCGGTACTCAACGCAGCGCTTTGCCTCGACTTCAGAACGAAGAAATGAAAATACAAATATAAATAAATATTTCATTTCCTCCAGTGGGGATTGAACTCACAACCAGTCGAATGATATATCTATCACAAATTCCTCTTGTAAAAGAATACACAAAAAATACTATTAAAAAATATCGATAAATCTAATAAAATCGATAAGAAAACCAACCAACACTACCAACACGCAACGGTAACCTCACGGGCGTGGTGTGACCCAGTGAGTATGAAGATATAGGTAGGTACATATAAACATAGCCATATATTTTATATTACGCCTAAGCCTATGCCAAGATAAGACAAAATGCCTGTATAATATAATATATTAAAGATAATATGAGAACTTTGTTGATGAACTCAAATTATATCGATTGAATGTTTACGTTTGAAGCCGTCATGGCGCAGCGGCACAAGGGTGACTGTAACGCGACGGTTGTGGGTTCGATCCCCTCTCGAGAAAGTGAAATATTTATTTACATTTATATTTCCATTTCTTCCCCGCTGTGTGCGAGAAACTGAACCAGATGAAGAACGGTGTTGAGTTTTGCTAATTAACTTTGGGTATCCTCTGCCTACTCTGCTAAATACGAGATACGAAAAAAATGTAAGTCTAAATAGGATTTGAAACTTCTAATATTGCGTGAAAAATTAATTCATCAATTATTATTACACCAGTTGGTAGATAAAATCAATGAGCCGTGTATAAGTGTTTAAATAAATCACCGTGTATGGTATCGTTTGCTAATAAATACATATTTATGTTAGTTTTTTAAACGTAATATTTAGAAATTGCAATTGTTATACTTTTAGGGTTCCGATTATAAATTTTTGGAAAAAAATATTATCTATCTAATATATAAAAAATATAGGGTAAGCTAAGTAAGTAGCATTAATACAAAAAATATATTTTTATCCAATAAAGCAATTAATTTTCATCATTACAGCGAACTATGCGAGCGTGGCGGAGCCGTTGACGAGCGAAGCGAATAGGAGGCGAAACACGCCAGTTTCTATATTTACTTAAACTGGCACTATATTGAAAATAATTATAAAAAATATTGTATTCGGGGCCCACATATCACATATATGAAATATCTGATGCATACGCGTTGGTAGTGGGTTCAATTTCAACTTGGGGCAATCTCTATTATCCAACAGGCAATTTCTTGGAACTATATGGACTTTGCTCACTTTACATTTTTTGCAGCTTTACTATGTATATAGCAAAGTGAGCAAAGAGACGTGATGAGGCTGCACCACAACACAGTCGTCCACCATAATGTGAAAATAAAACTAGCTGACAGCACGTCGACATGAAAAAAAAAAAACAAAAACATAGTAAAAAAATCCTAGAATACATATATTATAAATTTATCGATATTATAACTTAAAAAAAGCTGCTCCACCATAAACGATGCTATACCATAAATAGAAGTTTTTCATGCGGAACCCACTCATAAAAAAATATAATCACATACCTTTAGGTGTACATAAATCACTGTATCGTACACAATTTTTTCAACGGAAGCGTTTACGCTGATTGAACGCCGTATTAAGTGTCTTGATATTTTTGTAATTATTGCAATTGCAACATTGTATATTGTATGATAGGAATACCAAATACTAATATAGTTCTTTTTTGTACGCTAGGCCGGTACTTAGACATTGAGTGCGAACGCGATCATATCAGAAATGATTAAAATTAGTTCTTCCAAATGGGAAAAGAACCCGTAACCCTTAATTTCGTTCAAAATTAGTGCATATGCCTGTAAACTTAAGTTTGTCAACTTTTATAAGTTACGTTTCCGTTGACTAACAATCTTGAAATTGTATGGAATCCTTTGTGGACGAGTCTGAATCGCCTTTGACTAGGTTCTTTCATATCAATATATTGCCTTTTTCTACTCCGTCAAAATATAATATAATACAACTTGTAGCCCGCAACGTCCGCTGCGTGGACTACAATATAAAAATCTTATTTTATCCCGTTCTCGTTGGCATTTCGGGAAATCCTCTGTTAACCCTCTCCTACACTCCCCTGGGACCTCCCATGACGAATTTCGGCGTTCTACGTCGCGTAGCGTGCGTTGCGACTGTGCGTTATCTATCAGTCACTCAGTAACGGAAGAATTTTATATCTTTAAATTAATGAAAAGGCAAATAGAGAGGACTCCGACGATCGCCTTTGGCCCTGATATTTATTATAGCTTCTTAGTAATTTTTTCATTGTATAAAATTTGCACATATAAAAATATCTGAATATAACAAGCAACACACCCGGGTTTACAAGTTTACTTGCCGTGTTAGTATGCAAACTCATTTCCGGTTGCACAAAAATTTTGATTGCGATTTCAGCTCTAATGATAATGATACTACATATCAATGATGATAGGGTATGAAATGAAAGGGTTAGGTTGTGGAATGCTATCATAAAAAAATGAAAAAGCTGTCTTGTTGTTTTTATAATGAATATAATCACTCGAGTTAATTTATAGACTTTAATTTATAGCTCCGAGCGTATTTTATGTGAGCTGTAGCACTGCATGATTTTTTGTTTAGTTTTATAAGCTGAAATAATTTTTTATTTCAGTTTCACGCTTTTCCGACATCCCAGGGTAATTAGAGAGAGAGAGAGAGAGAGAGAGAGAACACAGAAAATACTGGAATCGGCTAATTTAAAGTTTTGTTTGTCTGTTTACTAGTATGAATCTCTCTTCAAAAGAAAGAAAACGATAAGCATTAAAAAATACTACGCAACAGATGGACACTCAAATTATTTATATATACGTATACAATTTTAAATGAACACAATAATCGACTATTAAATATCCATATACAATAATAAAAACGTAATGATGTTCATTTAAAAAGAAACTTATTAAACTGAAACAATAATTGTTCGTTTTTTTTTATTTTCGTGAAGGGCATTTACAATTAATATAATTATTATTCACTTATAAAACAATTTCAGGTCGTCGTGGGGCATCAGCACTGCGTCTGACTGTAAAAGCGGCGATTGTGGGTTCGAGACTCGGGAAATTTATTTTTTTCTTCGTTCTGGTAAAGAAACCAAGCATTGTGATACGTATGTACACATTAAAGTAAACACGCGATGTTTCAAAAAAAAGGAATGTGCGGAATAAGTAACAATAATTAATAACATAACACTAGGTCAATTTTGCCTAACCTACTATATGGAAGACGAGCGAGGAAATGAAAAAAAAATCCCCTAAGTGAATCGAACCCATAACCGACGCGTTATACCCCTATTCCATGGCACTTACGACAGTGCCTAAAATAATTTACATTAAACTATTATACATATAAGAAAACAAAGGGAAAGATAATAATTACCTCCATATCTAGATGTACGGGATTTATACAAGAAGCATGTTACGGGTATAGTTACTTGTCAGACAATCAGCAACAAGACCAACTAAATTGGGCTAGACCACGTTACATGGAATGCGACTTTGATGACAATTCGTGATTTGGCCGGATTCCAAAATTTGCATACGAAAACTGTCGTGATAGTTGCGACTAATGATCTGTGTACAGATATGCATATTTATATGGCTATGGGAAGATTTGAATCGGTTACTACAGATATTTTAATTGAACCCTAATTGGGATTATTGGGTATTTGTGCAATGGGTTATTAGAAATACGTGGTATAGATTCGATTTCTGTGTGGTAAGAATTGAAATGTGTCATACAAATCGGGTACAGAAAGTTTATATATTAGTTTATAATAAATAAATATCAAAAAAATATTGAATTTCTTACCACGAAAAATATAGATAGTACGTACAGAAGTTTTATAATTATTAATTTATTTTTTAGCTTCACACTTCATTCCTGCGATAGCTAGAGACAACGGAGCGCAAACAGAAAAAGTTTTCCTTTTTTTATAATTTAAAATAAATCCTAATAATTTTGAAATAATACCTTATAATTTTTATGAAATTCTAATATATAAAAGGACTTGTCCTCACTGACTGAGGTAAGACGCACGCACAACCGTAACCGCTGATGATAGAAACGTGAAATTTGGACAGATGTTTACTTTTGTAATCTGGACATCCACTAAGAAGGGATTTTAAAAAATTTTAACCCTAAAGGGGTGAAATAGGGGTTGAAAGTTTGTATGGGAAAAAAATTAAACCGACACCGATTTTTATAAAATTTGAAATTCAGACTCTTAAAAATATTTCATTGAACACGTGTTTCACGGTTTTTTACAATTTACTCCCTAAGGGTGCCAATAAGAGGTTGAAAGTTTGTACGGAAAAATATTTAAATCGCCACCGATTTTTATATAATTTTAAATTTAGACTCTTAAAAATATATCATTGAATACATGTTTCGTGGTTTATTTTAATTCATTCCCAAGTGGTGTTAATAAGGGGTTAAAAGTTTATATCGAAAAATCTTTAAATCGCAACCGATTTTTATAAAATTTGAAATTGAGACTGTTAAAAATATTTCATTGAACACATGTTTCATGGTTTGTTAGAATTCACCCCTAAATAAGCAAGCGAAGCTGTGCGCGTCCGCTAGTTATAAAATATAGGCAAAGTGATCAGTACCACTCTCCGCTACTTAAGAACTGGTGTGATATACTATAGTATCTTTACGCCTTTTCTCGCATATCAAGGTAGGCAGGGGGAACCTAGCCTAACCTATAAAAAGTTTCCACTCAAATTTCCCGTCTCAAGTTCCCCGTGCACCGCTCAAATTTCGAGACATTTCGTGTCTGAAATTATATAACGTAGTTCAATAATGTGATACCACCATCTACCGTTTTTATTTAAAATTAATATTAACATAACAATAACAAAAGTAAACAACAAATAAAAATACAAACAACCAAACATTTTAAAATAATCCAAAATACAATTTGCAAGTGAAAATCACTAGTGATGTACCTAGCTCACAATTTACTTTAGAACAATTTATAGGAACAGTTTGAGAGCTACGCGGTGAACATTAGCTAGATTAGTACAGCGTAAGCTAACCAGCCCTAAATCTAGACCTGCGTTGATTTGTGTCGATAGTCTTTTCCTATACAAGGCACTACCTACAAGATCCTATCCTATATATAGATATGCTACAGCTATTGTGTTAAATTGGACATTGTATATATATCCACCGCTAGAATATAATTGCTTTATTATTTTTTTAGGTTACAACTTCAAAATTGAAATTTAAAAAAATATTCAAATGCTTGTCACTTCGAGAAATATTATAATTATGACGAGGTTATCATATAAAGATCGCGTATCGCGGTTGGGTTTTACAAATAGAACCTTTTTTTAGCTTTGCACTGTTATTTAAAAAGTTGAGTGACGGAACAGAACTCCTCGCTTTGTCTTATATAAAAAACTATAAGAGAAAAAACCCACAAACACCAAATAATAGTTTTCAGTCAAACGCTTTCTCACTAAGCTGCAACGTCAGTGATATATGAATATTGTTACAAATATAAATTAAATGAAAATCAATATATTATCTTGCGGCCGTTTATACGCGTAATGGAATGTCGGTTAGGCATTAAATCTTACGTATATCGACAACTAACATAATAGCGAAAAGCTCCTACATTATGCTCTTGTACTTTAAATTAACTTGTATTTTGAATTATACGTATAACTATAAAAATCAACTTCAGCCTCACGTATTTTAGGCAGTGTTTAGAGTTAAAAATGTCATTCTCCACTTGTCGCCCAATTTTTTAAACGAGTCGCGAAGTCTACCAAAAGAGGGGAATAAACGAAAATGATTTATTTCCCCGAATGGAAACCACAAATATTATATTTACGCGGGAAACAGATGCTGGAGGCCATTACGGCACAATTAAGAAGGGTATGCGAGTCAGCGAATACCTGTAAAACTGAGCGGTCACGAATTTTTTTATTAATAGGTCTGTTGCCTTTTCGTGGTGGCTAGTAGATCAGTTAACTATAAGAAATAAGATGTGGCGCTGTTAACACTGTTACCGGTTTGACCTTTTTAATATTAACTTTGATTTATTCTCAACTATCTCGTTTCTCTATGAAAAACGCATTTTCAAGCTATTCTGCGTCGAATGGCTGAACTCAAAAAAAAACAAACATTCTCGCTATAGACTAGCGAGAATGTTTTGGTTTTTTGTTAGTTATAACTATATTAGGTATCGAACCCACAGCCATCACAGTCACTCGCCAAGACTACGACATTTAGTCCCTAACTAAAAATAATAAATCATGTAACAGCTAATACGCATAATGGAGTGTCGGGCAAGCAGTAAATCTTATATATACGGCTGCGTATCGACAGTGCTACAAGTTTACTTGTCGCAGTTACCTTTCGAAATGCGATGATTTAGCTAAAGACCACAATTAATATTATTTATATTATTAATAATAATATATTTATGATACCAACCATACCAACAATGTTAGTTTCCAAAATTTATTTATTATAAAGCCATTTATGAAAAATATGGAAACTACAGTTTTCTATCATTCGCAATGAAATTCACGCGCACAGATTGAACTTTGACTAACCTAACCCAGCGCTTGCGGACAAAACGGAAAATTTTGAAAAAAAAAATCACTTAATTTTGTGCAAGATATCTTCACTCAGCTCCACCCGCCGTGCACAGCATATGGCGGATCGTAGTAATAAGCTTGGGCATTACTTTAAAATTTAGTTTTAAGTTTAAAACTAATCAGCTAGAGAACCGCAGTATTTATGTTAATATAAAGTAAATGATAAGGTTCATTACAAGTAAAAATACATTAATGTATCCTGCATGTATTTAGGCGTAGGTTTCCCTTATTAGGCACGCAATGGAAACACAATGTAGGTACATATTATAGTGTTCTCTCTGTTATATATGCAATATGCGAAAAAAAATTATGAACGAATTTATGAAGAATGGACAATAAGATTATAGATTTTACATAGTTTCACTAAAATAAAATTCCACATAGAATAATGAATGTATATTCCGTTTATTCACTAATTATTTTATTTTGTTCTATCTTTTTACACAAAACTTAAGAGTTATTCACGTTGTCTATTAAAATAGAAACTAAACAATGGAAAGCAATAAAGTAGGCAAGTCGTCGCGCAAGCGTGTGACTGTAAGCGCGACAGGGTGTGAGTTCGATTCCCACTCGAAGAAATTAAATATTTAATATTTTCACTTCTTCGCTCTGGTGCCGTAGCAAAAGCGCGAAGTATAGTTCCACCACTCAACACGCAATGTCACCAGAATTCGACGGAAAGTGGAGAGTGGAGTATTTTATACCAGGCTCTCTCTGCCTTCTCTGCTACATGCGGAATACAGCATTTGATTGTAAGATACAGCATCTGATAGTTCAATGGTTTGATTCTTACTTGTGGTAATGAATGTATTTAAATTATTGTATTCTGCCGGAAATTACGAAACAGAGTGTCTTAACACTACATTTCCTCTGTCAATCCTGCTATGCAGGAAAATCTTATACTACACACACATATACATACGTAATATACAAGAGAGAATTCATTGTAGTGCAGCGGTACAGCGTATGACTTTAAATGACGACGGTTTAGGGTTAGATTCTAACTCCGGAGAGTGACCTATTTCTATTTCCTCGCTCTTGCAACAGGACAAAGCGTGAAGTGGAATTCCACGATTTAATACACAATTTCTCGATAATTAGGCAGTGTGTGGGGAGCGGAGTGTATTAACACTAAGTACCCTGTGCCTACCCTTCTATGTGCAAGATTCAACGTGAAACTAAAAAGAAGGAAGATTGAAACAAATTAAATAACTCATTACCAAATAGAAATCCAAACCAAATTAATAATTATTAAAGCGAATATCTCTAACTATTTAACTGAAACATCGACTGATAATTAAGCAAAACATATTTCAACGGTTCATGCAGCAAAATGCGAAACTGGTATAACTTACAAAAAAAAGCGTATTACAAAAATAAATAATAAAATTACATTTCTATAATAAATTATAAAAAAAAATATTGAAATTTCACATGATTCTAAACAAAAATTATACAAAATACAATATAAATATATAACCTAAAATTATAGAAAAAATAATTAAATCTAGTTAGGCCATTTTGGTAATGGGATGGCCTTAGTTAGTGGGAACTGGGCATTTCCATAAACACCGTGTTAATATATCTGACTGCAACACAATCCCTTTCACTGCCCCTCTTTAATTAACGCGAAACGCTAAGGCTAAGTTGTGTAATAATGATAACGGATGGTAATACACAAACACAATTGTTATAATAATATAGAACACACTGACTGTGAAAGATACGATTGTAGGTTCGATTCTCACTTAGGGGAATTAATTATTTAAGAAGGTAACGAAAAGTCCTAACATTAGATTTCCTTTGGCTACCCTGCTATGTGGGTACACCGTGAAGTTTAAATAAATACTTATATAATACTAGCGGCCCCCTCGCGGCTTCGCCCGCTTCAACTTGAAAGAAATGACTCAATGAATAATACAACAAACAATACTTTACATGTTAAGCTGGGTTAAAACAAAGAAATTGGTGAAAGTTTTACATTTTTTACACAAGTAAATCGGTTCAGTTCTTTCAGAGATTAGTGTGACCATACATTCAGACAGACAGACAGACAGACAGACAAGAAACTAAAAAAATATATATTTGCTTTCTATTATTCTTTTTAAGTGCCAGTCAAAAATACTAAATATACAACACAGACTAATATACTAAATATACACAACAGACAAAACATTTTTACTGTTTTATTATATATAGGGATTATGTTATTATTTAATCGTCGTAGTTTCATGTACCTCTATTAGCAGGGTAGACAGAAAGACATTTAGTGGGGATCGAATCCACTACCTGTCACGTTTAGTCACATGCCTCTCCCCCTGCGCCACGACACGCCTCCATACGTTAAATCCCGTATATAAAAGGGTACGCCATAAGATATTCAAGCGTTGAGCGGCGAAACTCAACGCTGTGCCTTATCTGTGCCCGTTTACTATCACAGGCTGTCCAATTGCGCTACGACGATGCCTTATATAGATATTTTACAATTACTAGCTGTTACAAAATGGTTTTTCAGCTTCACTTTTTTCAAAAAGCTTACCTTATCGGAAGCCCTATTTTTTGCAAAAAAAGATGACTTCATGGTAATCTTACAATCTATATCAGCTCGCCGTGCGTTTGTAAAGAGTGGGCAAGTCATGAAAAGTCGAGGTCAAGACGATCCGGACATAATACAGGATCTTGTGACTGAGGCCGGTAACGATTGTAGTTTGTTTTGTCAACGGCCCGCTACATCGGTTTGGTTGTAAAGGACAATAGTATCATTTCTATAGAATTCCGTTATTCGTGTCATCGTGGCGTAATGGTCGTGGATTCGATTCTCACTCGGCGGTAAGAATTATTTTCGTGTCTTCATTCTGGTAACAAGACAAGGCGCAGCGTTGAACTCCGCTCCTCAACACGACATGCCCCGAATTATTAAGCGGCAAGTATTGATTGGTTCAGACACTGCAGTGCCTTAACATTGAATTCTCTCTATGTACCCTTCTATATACTAACGTGAAGATACAAAAATAATATAATTTAATTATAAAATAATATGGAGAATGGCAACGGATTTTCTAACCACTAAGCTCGTAGGATACCTCTGCCTACCCTACTATGTGAGGGATACAGCGTGAAATTGAAAATAAAATAGTTAAGAGTAGACAAGCAAGTGTTAACTTACCAAAATGTCTAGCCCGGCGTCGCGGTGTGGGAGAACGTCGTTTCAAGCTGAGGTCCACAGGTTCTAGCTGGATGGGCGGTTCGCAGGCCTGTTTCACGATAAAACAAATTGTTAATTTAATAATAATATTTCTAATTCCCAGGCCGGTAATTAGGCAAAGCGCGGCGTTGAGTTCCACGGCTCAAAAAACGTTGGAAGATATATATTTTTTATATCAGTAGGTATTGTTTAGAAAACGTATAATAACTTGAGGGTAGCTGGACCCACACGCCAATTGCAAAACGTCCAAGAGCTCTGACCGCTAAGCAATCCTTTTTCAAAAGTATAATTCTTTCAAGAGACGAGTTCGAGTCGCGATAAGTTCAAAATTTTCTACAAATATTTTTCCATCTTTAGTAAAGAATAACAACTTAAAAAGATTTTTAAAAATTAAAATAATGCTGTCCTTATAAAAGAGATAATTAAAAAAAATTAAAAAATTGCTCTACAATTTAAAATTTAAAAATATTCCAAATCAATTTAATAATTAATCATTTAGTCAAGAATTAGAAATAGCTAAACTGTTGCAATTAAAAATATGAATATTTACAAAGGTCTATCTAAAAAGTGACTAATTAAGAACAAAAGGGATATATTTTATTTTCTCCATTTCATTTGTTCAAAAGGACCTTGTGTCCTTTTCCTTGATAAAAATAAATTAGGTACTTTCGATCACATACCTACATATTTTAATAATAATTTGCACAGTATGATAGGACAATGTCTTGGTGCATGCGCCATAGTTGTGGGTTCGATTCCCATTAGGAAAATAATCTCGCACAAAGCAGGATAGGCAGAGGGAACTTGGAAACCTACTATTAAGACACTCAGATCCCATTAAAGCACTTCCGTTGCCCACTTTATGCCGAATTCTGGAGGCATTACATGTAAGCGGAACTCAACACCGTGCTTTGTTTTAGTACCAGAGCCAGGTAATAAAAATAAGTATTAAATATATCTTTCTCTGAGTGGGAATTGAATATACAATCGTTGCGGTTACAGACAAGCCATGACGGTATATACGGTTCTGTTCTGTTATTTGAATAGGATGTGGAGGACCGAGTGTACTGACACTAAATTCTTTCCTGCTATAAGCGTGTAACATATAATAACTACCAAGCGAGTCGTGCCACGATAGTAACAAACCAGATCACATAAGGTCGAGATGGGTAGTATTGCGTAAAGGACGTCGTGTACCACGCCTCTGCCTCTTACTACTTCATAGTATAACGTTAGAAACTAACTTTAATAGTAAACATTTGTTATTAAATTAGTAAGTAAATTTCCCGACTGTCCCGGTCATTTTCATGAATGAAATATTTTTTTCATAATGTTCGAATACCGCACTTCTACTAGTAAATTATTAATTTCCCAGAACAGCCTCATCACCAGAGCAAAGGAAAGAAAATATTAAATTTTTATTTCCTCGAGTGGAAATCAAACTCACAACATATCGCGTTGACAGTCACACGCTTGTTCCCCTGCGCCACGACTGGCCTCGTAAAATATTTTTTATACATATATTCATTAAATCGCTCATCCACCCGCTACGCCACACCACACGACCTCTCCGAGATGGGTCACATGCCTAAGGCCAATCGTGCGCCACGCCTCTGATGCCACTTACGAGCTAAAATTAGATTCTAATGTATCCAATATGGATTATGTTTGCCCATTAGTGTTTAATATTGCAATTATCAATAATAAAATAACTATAAACTTGTCAGATAATTTAAACTAAAAGCTTGGTTTAATTTTCTAGTTCTACAGTTAAGGGCCATTAGAGTGCTACTTTGTTGTTTTAATTGCTGCTTAAATAAACCTTGGATATTATTATAATGAAAATTGTTATATTTCTAAGAAAAACAAAGGTTAAAATAAAAAAAAATTAAAGATGTATTCAAGTTGCTAAAATTTCATAAAACTTAAACTTTACTAAAAGTATTTTGTTTTCGTTGGTACGACCGTAAAGTAATTATGTAAAATGTATATTTTTACGTACATATGTAGAATAAATACTTTAAGCTTTTGAAGGCTGTTAATTAACTTGACATAGTACACACTATTACTGTAAAATTAAATCTGAATAGAAAATATATAAAATTGCCCTCTTAAATCGTCACCTACTAGGCAGCACATGAACGATAAATAAAAACAAAATTTATGGCTAGTCTCTTTTTTCACTGGGTCCCAGAAGAACGACTGAGAGACTGACTGACTGAGAGAAGTGGGGTACATAATATACGATGAACGTAATGTAATATAACACCCTAAACACCCCCACGCCTGCTTCGATAAATAGACTATCAAACACAATGTTTTTTTTCATACTGTACCAGTCGTTCATGACATTCAAGCATTCAACCAAAAATTTTTTTCAATATTAGTAGAAATTCACGCCGCTATAAAACGGGCCATACAACAACTTTCAAGAAGCGCACATGATTTACGTAACGGCGTCGTGGTACACGCGGCACACCACACCCGAAGTTGAGATGCAAATCATTAATAACTAACAGACGCTCATATATGGGATTCATTATAAATTATTGTGCCCTACTTTAGTTTGATGCTTTATTAAGCAATGTAAACAAATATCATGTTACTTTCAAACAAATTTTGCAATTTATATAGGGAATATGTTTCTTTTAAGCAACTAATTGAGCGGAAAGTGAAGAACGTAAAGTCTTAACATTAGGTCACATTATATTCATTTAAATACCGTTTGTTGAATTTTATATTTGGATAAGAAAATATTTAAAAGAAAAACACCATCAAATATTCAACATATTATACAAGAGAAAAATACTACCATAACCAACTACTTTAATTAGATGTATAATTTGATAGCTAATATTTTACAACACGTATTATTTAGAAAAATGAGGAACGGAGTCTCTTAACATTAGGTCCCCATTAGGACCTAATGTTAAGTTAAGTTAATGCTAATGTTAAGTTGCAGGCTACGCAAGAAAATTCGTGAAACTATAAAAAAATCAAACCATCCTCGCTAACACTTCGACCATACAAACGAAGAAGCGCCATTACTTACGCAAGCCTCGATCGTGCAGTTTTACCAAGCCTTTATAAATAGCCTTACGACGTTTGACATATTACTAACGGAACGGGGGTTGCGGGTTCACATCGTAAATGACGTAAATGTATTTAATGAACGTTGGTTCTCTAACATTTTTAAAGAGTTATTACACATTTATTAAAGAAAAAACCTTTTACCTACTTTACATCCTTCTCTTTAAATAAGACTACACATGTTGAAATATTCTAAAAATAACAATCAGTTCAAATCTCACAATTCGTATTAATTAGAATAAAGAAAAATATCACTACATATATTTCTTTATATCACGCGATTCTTATATCTTCTATATATCCAATAGGTGAACATTAAAAACCCGTTCCCGCTAGAAGTATGGCCACACAACTATAAGTGAAGAAGCGCCATGAATTGCGCAAGCAAAGATCGTGCAACCATACCACGCCCGATGTCCAAATAATATATTTTGTATCTTACTTTATATATAACCTTAATGTATTTGATTGATACGTAAAGATTTGGAATTGTAATGTCTCTTCTGTCTCCATGACTACGTCCTGGTGACGTCTATGCAAAATTTGAGACTCCTAGCATTTGTAGTAACGAAATTTCATAATAACCCTTAGAAGTCGAATATTGCAAATTCCCGTCTTAGCGAGCACCTACGTCCTATAAGTCACTCCTGTGCAAAATTTGAAATTCCTAGCACTTGTAGTTTCTGAGATTTCGTGATGAGTGAGTGACCTTTCGATTTTATATATATAGATAAATTTTAATAAGATTACCTCAGTCAAAGAAATGAAATATTTATTTACGTTCATGTTTCCATTCCTTCTCTCTGGTGTCAAGGCAAAGCGCGGCGTTGAGTTTTGCCACTCAACACTCAATACCTCCAGAATTCGGCAGAATTTGGGGGACGGAGTGTCTTAACATTAAGTTTCCTCTGCCTACCCCTCTGTGTGCGGGATACAGCGTGAAGCTGTGATTAGACACGATTGACAAATAAATCAAATAAGACGTTAATTATAATTTCACTAATATTAAGGTATTACTACGTACTTACCTATTAAAATAAAACGCAATGAAAACTCCCCACAACCACAACTATAAAACTGTAACATCACGACGCTCTCCATTTAAATTTCAATGCCTTGTACGCAGGCGTCCTTGCTCTATATTATAATCTTTTAAAAACTTTCAAACACTATTACTATATACGTATGTCCATATAAACATTTAAGATGTATCTTGGAAAAAATGGAATATGAACCCGCACCTCTTTTACTGTGTGTGGCGTAGTTCGTGGCGCAGTGGCAAAGTGTGTTACTGTAAACACGACGTTCGTGAATTTGATTCCTACTTTGTGGAATGAAATATTTAATATTTCCATGTCTTTGCTGTGGTAATAACACAAAAGGCGACATGAGCCACTCAACACACAATATTTCTCAAATTCGAGGTGACGGAGTGTCTCAACACTACCTTATTTCTGCTAACACGGATATGTACAAGATACAGCGTCAAGCTGTGATTAGATACAATTGACAACAAGAAATAGACTAACTTTCTTTAATTAGCCACCGAGAAACACGCGTGTTTTTATTACCAGCTTGGTAATCTATATACTCGTACATATAAAGTGTACGTCTGTGATATGGAAATATATTTTTTAAGTACATATAGTGTAGTACTAAAACAAATGATTTTAAAGTCTATTTGATCGTGCTAACTTCCCAAGCCGATTTTTATGGAACTGTCACTGGATGGATGTCAGAGGAGGTTGTGGCTTGAGGAGTTGAGGAGCAACTTAATAGGCCATTACGAAGGAAACCCGCGCGAGAGTACCTTCTGCCCACAAAAGATAACAATACTATCTTAGTATTATCAACCATACCAACCTTGTATGTTTTCCTAAATATACTTAAAAGTATTTAATAAATAAATAATTGTACAGTTCGCATAGTTCCAGCGGACCGCTAGTTAGGTAGTAAAACACGATTATGTTTTATTACCTAGTAAAATCACTCGAGTAGAGCCAGGGTTTTTTATAGTTAATTGTAAATTATTAATTAACTAGATGAATA
>HE670550.1:37187-61308 GCA_000313835.2 Heliconius melpomene melpomene | reverse complement strand
ATAAAATCATTTTAATAATATTAATAACACATTTAATCAGTGCAAATAATACTGGTTTTAATTATTTGATATTAAATGGGATCAAATAAATTCAACTATATCCCAAAAATTTTGTTATTCATTTGTTTTAATAGTTTTATTCACTTTCACTTTTTATCTTAAATTTAAAAAATTTAAAAAATAATTTCATTTTAGAAGCCCTGTCCAACATTCCTTTCCATTCAGTAATATAACAGAGTGGATAAAATAAAAATAAATTCATTCCCCCCAAGTAGTTGTGGAGCCCAAAACTATGTTGGTAATATTCAGACTTTACTGATTATGCATGCCGCAACCACTACAGTTTTTATTAGTTAAATTACTATTTTGTAAAATATAAATTGAAAATATATATTGTAAAAATTTAATGTAATAATTTATAAAAATAAATACTTACCAATAAAAAATATCCATTATTTTCTAGAACAGTATAGAAAATATTATAAAGTAAATTCATAATCCTAACTTAAAAGCTAATACTGGCCATAGCTGATAGACTAAATATAGTTTACATTGGATGTTTTTTTTTATTTATTTGTTTATATTAAAAAATAAGCAAAGACCCTACTTTATATCACATTTTTTATATTTCTTCTAGCATTTTGTTTAAGTTAATTTTGATCTGCTGTTTTCTGTATCTGTAACAAAAAAAAATGATTTAAGGTGTGTGTTTAATTTTTTTTATTCCTTTTTAATTTTACATGATATCCTTCCAATTTTACATGATTATCATGATGTGGTTGGCAGAGAGATCTTAGTGCTATAACCTTCCTTTCCTCACTTTCTGCACAATTTTCCAAATCATTCATTCATTTTATTCATCATAAATTTGTTTAATAAAAGAAAATATAATAATGACAAGTCATTATTATATTTATCTCTGGTCTGGAACATTGCATTGTGTAGAATTAAAGTTACCAATTTCAAAATTCATTTCTTCTGATTTTGCTAAAATTTCTTTATGTTACTATTTTTCTTTAGTTTTCTTAGGTTTCTTTAGTTTAATTACAGAGCGAGAAATTAGAATACAATTTTGTAATGTCATAAATAGATATTTATTCTGCTGCTGGTATTCATATAAGACTATATAATCAAAATGTAATTGGTGGACAATATGAGGAATACTGTATAAAAATATTTTAAAATGAAGTTACAGCAAAAGAAAGTAAAGTCTGTAAAAAATCTTGTAGTAATGTAAAAATGTACCTTGTAAAAAATTATAGAATGACTTTTTCTAGTTATTTTAATAACATATTTCTAATAATAATTTACCTACACTATATAATATACAATGTAAATAAAACAAAACAATGTATATTGTATTAATTATTAACTAATTTAAGTATAATTTTGTAATAAAATCGCAATAAAATAAATTAATTCTAACTACAGCTATAACAATTATATGTACATAAATATTTTATAAAGATAGTTTTTTTTTACATACAGGTGCTTATTTCCTATTCGCACGTTATGAAACGAATAATTATAAAAAGGAAGTATTACAAACCTGTATACAGCAATGTAATACGAAACGTTATATACAACTCGTCCTAATTTCACAAAACACACGAAAATACAATTTAATTTTCCACTTAAAATATAAAACGAAAGAAAAACGCTAAACAAAAAGTATTTTCACTGCTATGTAAATATTTTTATCGAACTGTCAAAGTCATGATAACACCGTCCCTTTTGATGGGTCAAAAAATTTTGGATAAATGTCACATGTTTATAGAACTTTTTAATCTGGCCGTATAGCAATGTTAATCATAGATTTTTTTATTTTTTTTCGTTTGGAATTATGAACTATTTCTAAGTCAATTTTTTAAGAAAAAATAAGTGACAGCAGCTAATTAGCATAAAGCTTTCCCGCTTTTTTCCAACCAGTTGAATATTGTAACAAAGAAACCGACTTAAACAAACACTGTTAATCAGCGAAACTTGAGAAATATGCGAGAAAATCGTTGGTGGTAAGAAACAGTATATTTTAGTAAAGTATCACGCGACACAACACGCCCGTGGCAGTCTAGCACTGCATAAGTAATGTTTAGTGAAATATTACGTCCGCCTACCGCGGCCGGTTTACTTACAATGCCATAATCATTATAGGGATAATTACGGATACAATATGCACTCCTGTTAGAGGTCGCATTCAATTCGCTTTTTGTTTGACCTACCTTTTGTTAACCGGCTTTTGTTAGTTAGGTATTATCAATATACCTAAAACTAGCTTTTTCTGCGACTTCACTCGCTTGGCCAAAGGAAAATAACTATGTATGTTGAGATGTCTATGACACTTTCGACCTTAGGTCCAGTGGATTACATCGTATTGGTTAACATGATTAACAGAAATGTTCCTGAGATTAGCGCGTTCAACCAAATCAATTCTCCTACTACTTCAGCTTTATCTTTTTGTACTAATGTGTACCTGTTGATGTAATACATGGCCAATAACATTTTATTTTCGTAAATCACGGCATTACTGTACATTGAAATTCACTTAAAACTTTCATTGTATTTGAGCATACTATATTTATATTGTTATATATTACTTATAATAGGTATTTAAGTACTTTGTAGGTAGAGTTGTCCCATTCATTTTTATTTTGGGTTCTGCTGAATTCCGCATATAGTAGGTATGGTAAGACATGGGAATCTAGTGTTAAGACACTCTGTTGTCCACTTGAAATTCGTTGAATTTTCGAGGCATTGTGTGATGAGAGGTGGGGCTCGACGCCGCGATGTTGCCTTAGTATTAATTGAAATTATTTTTTATTCATTAAAATGTATATTCTAAATTATATTTATATAGGTGGTGTTATACAATTTTCAACCCTCTAATAGTACTGTTCCCTCTAAATATTTTAAAAAATTTTAAGGTGTTATTCCACACTTAGAAACAATAATCTTTTTTTAGAAAACGTAAAAAGAAATTTAACGTAGAGGGGTTTGAATATGCGTCTCTTGAAAGCTATCCAAGTGCTCGGACTACTAAGCCATACGCTCTCATCAAGTTACGGTCAAATTCTTATACGCGCGCTTACTACTTATTTATGTTGTAGCATATCTGTAAGGTAAATTACCTTTTACATTCTATCGTGTTATTTCAGAAATTGCAAGTTTTTTATATAAAATCAATTTTATGCTTTTTATTTGGATATCGTATGTATTTATGTCGCTTCAACAACTTTGCTTATTAATTTCCCCTTTTTTAGGGTTCCGTACTTCAATAGGCAAAAATCACTTTGTTGCTCGTCAGTCAAGACCATTTATCTTCAGATCGACTGAAGGTAATTATGTCAAATATTCAGGAATATGAATATTTGACATAATTAAAACATAAAAATCAAGCGTCTATGTCAACTCTACCAAAAGATTCTAGAATTTATGAATCGATTTTCCTGGAATTTTCGTGAATCTACAGTTGTGAAATTTGGCACAAAGTACCTAAAAGCTTACAATATAAATAAAAGAAAAAAACTGAGAAGTGAAAATTTAAAGTTATTTCATCAAAAATCGTTACAAACTTGTTCTTTGTAATTAATGTTATACAAAATGAGTGTAAACGTAAGTTTGTCAACTTTTATAAGTCGTACTTTCAATTGAATTGATACAATACTGAAATTGATACGGAAACCTCGGTGGGCGAGTCCTACTCACACTTAACAGATTTTTTTATTATTCCCTCATCGTACGCCATTATGATTTATGACGCAGACGCATGGGATATGCTTGACTAACCGCAGTGGTTGTAATTTGTAGTCAAATCCCAGTTAGGAAAATATTTATCATTTTCCTATATTATAGCGTATATTTTTTAAATTATGAGTGCGTGAAAGTACCTAATTGAAATAAATATTTTAAATATAATTATTTTCAGTCACTGGGAGTATAAGCACCTACCTAATAACCCACAGCTATCATTGTGTACCTACAGTTAAACGCTGTTCCACAAGATGGTTAATGTCGCTTTCTTTACAAAGAAAATGTATATAGTGAATGCACTCAAGTTGTGTAGTACCTATCCATTTATTGTGTGATAAAGCGGAAACCAGACTGATAGGCTATCTCAAATTCAAAAAACCGAGTAATGACTCCATCGTAATTAAGTCAAGTCCACACGTGATGCTTGAGAAGTTGAAAAGCTTCGATAAGACCCTAAAATCCACATTATCGTAGATATGGGAAGTACAGCTGTTGCGGTAAAGCACCATGGATCATAAAACACGGATGGGGATATCATTACCACCAACACAACAGAAGCAGCCAATGAACTTAGGGAGAAGCTGTCGGTACGTATGGAGAATTTCGTAAAAACTAAGATTCCTGGTTAGGGAATTGAGGAATTAAAAAAGGGGAAAGGTCTAATTGTAGATGAAGCCCTGATAAATCAACTCACTCAATCAACTCACTCAACTTCACGCATTTTATGGAAGTGATATGCTTTATTAGGCCAGTCGTGGCACAAAGTTACTAGAAATGTGGCTAAAACCGACTGGTTGTGGGTTCGATCCCCACTCGAATTGAAATATTTAATATTTTCATTTTCTGGTTCTGGTAACGACTCAAAACGCGGCGGTGAGTTTCGCACTCAACATGCAATGTCTCCAGAATTCGGCCAGTCGCATTTACAATCGCCTGCTTGTATAACGACTGGCCTTACTGGTACGAAATATATGTAATAATTAAAACCAATGTGTGTAATAAATTTTAATTTATAATGCAATTTGACAAAATATTTTATTTGGTTTCATTCTTTTCTTCAATTTTCACTATTTTCCTTCTTTTGCTGTAGTGTTCGATTCTCTCTTCTAATGTGGCTGAAAAAAGAAACAAAAGCATTAGAATTTATTTTTTTTAACAAATTTTGATATCGTTAGTAAAGAACAAGTATGTTTCATTATAATACAAAATTTCATTATATTTATAATTTCAACAGAAAACTGTCTGTTCTGTTGACTAATTTTATTCTGTCTACCCAACTATGTGGCATAAAGCTTAGTTATTTATAATTTTTAACTTACAACAAGTTTCCCTTTTCAATAAAGGTTTATATACTCTAGGCTTAATCCCCTGTAACAAACAATCTGTGTACGCCATTATGTTGTCTCTTCCACTCATATTGTTTACATCTGTTTGTATGTTTTTATAAACCCCTTCTAAATTATTAATGCAGTCCTTTATCATAGTGGCTCTGAAATAAAGGAATATCATAAAAAAATGAAAATCTTTATAAGTGATACATTTATTTAGAAATCTTTCAATGCTTATTTTCTGTTGTATTACGATTCCTATTGACTGACAAGTCTATTATTGACTGTTTCTCTAAAATATCACTTCACACTTTATCTCTTGCTGGGTAGCCAGATAAAGTATAAATAAAATATTTGTATACTTATACATTAGCTGTTTTAACTTAGTTATCCGTTAATATTACTAATAAAATAATGGATCTGTATCTTTGATATGATCTTGAATATCAACTCAAAACAAAAATATTTATTTAATTTCAGATTACTGCAAATAGAAATTCGAACCACAGATAATACAATACTTACTTTATGCCATAAGAAGTCCATTCGTTTTGTAAATGTTCAATTGTATTTTTCAGTTCGTCTTCCTCGTGTATCCACTTATCGTCTAATACGTAGGTACAGTGGAAGAGATTTAAAGGTACATCCAATGCTAAATTATATTGGGGTTTTCTAAAAAAAAAATTAAAAAAATATATTCACGCATTTTCATATTTTAAAAGGTAATAAAGTTTTCTAAATACCGCATATAACTGGGTAGACAGATTGAACACAGACTCCTAGCGTTATATCTTAACGGTAGGTTTCCGTATTCGTCTCCATTAAGACAATTCCGGTGAATTCTCGAGGCATTGCTTGTTGAGTGGGGAAACTCAACGCCGCACTTTGCCTCGTTACCATAACAGGGATATGAAAATATTAAATTATATCATTCCTCACCACCGAGCCACAACGGAGAGGTATTTAATCGATAGTGGTGTAGATTCTAGCCTTATCCATCATCAGCCCAGTGAAACTTTTTAATAATTTTAAGTTTGTAACATGTAATATCTTTTGTGTATTTTTAAGGCAATAAATTATATGTTTATTTAATCTTGACCGAAAGAAACTAACCTAGGATACTTTTCTATATCCAACAAATCTTTAATAACATCCGGGGATTCCTTCTTACTGCCTATTAATAACAACACTCCCATTATGCATCGTATCTGGTGCCAGAGGAAAGCGTTGCCTTCTATAAATAATATATACATCGATGTTGCTGTAAATAAAATATTGTGTTGTGTAAACATAAAGGTAAAAAAAAAGTAAGAAACGAAAAAGGAAAAGATGTCTGAGTAGTCTGACTTATATATGCATCTGGTATATGTACACATATTTTTTTTATGGAAAAGGACAAGGCAAACGAGCGTCCGGGTCATCTGATGGTGAGTGACCACCGCCGCCCACGACCCCGTGCAACACCAGAGGAAGTACAGTATAGTTCGATCGATGTGTCGTGGCCACGTTAAAGTTAGGAGTCGTGAACTTTTGTGCAATGTTCATTCGCGCTCGGGAAATAAGTAATTATAAGTGGGTACGAATCTACACAGCCATCCATAGCTATCTACATTGCGGCCACGACTCGTAGATCGCATTGTTACTTACGTTACTTTTTACTAAGAGTACTGACGCGTCCATAAATCCATTATTTAATTCAATTCTGCCTGTTTCATAGGTACTAATTGATTACTATTGGTATAGATATAATTCTTATTGGCAATAATGAAAGCGATTTGAGACATATTCGCCTAATCATGTAATAATTCTTTCTGTTTCTTCTTGCAATTAAAGTTTTTTTAGTCAAATAAAACTAGCGCATATAGAAAAAGCTTAAATCTCACGTTCATCTAAATCCTTCTTGTCTACCGGCCGAATATCCGCCATTAAAATTTCCCGTATAAACTCAACGACGCCATTACCCACGTCCATCTTGCAAAGATGGCGGAAGTCATGTGAGCCGACAAGATGTGCACACGCATGTTTCATGGCGTCTATGTCGAGGTTGGAACGGGGGAAATAATATTTGTACTGACGTTTTTTACAATCAAATCTGGAAAAAAATAATATTAAAGTCAACGAATAAGGCCGTTGTGGCGCAGCGGCACATCGACTGTAACGCGACGGTTGTGGGTTCGATCCTCACTCGAAGATGTGAAATATTTATTCATTCCATTTTTTCGCTCTGATGTCGAGGCAAAGCGCGGTGTTGAGTTCTTCCACTCAACACGCAATGCCTCCAGAATTCGCAGAAAGTGCATTGAGTTGTGGCCGCTGTGAAGTTAGCTGTTGTGTGTGAACAATGCGCAAAAGGTCAGAAAACCCAACTTCAGGGTGGACATGACCATTTGACCATTCTGTAATTTTATTACCTTGCACTAAATTCAGGCTTATCATCAGGTACAGGTAACCAGGATACTGCTCTTATATCTTTCGGTAGCAATCTATTTAATATTTTACAATATAACAATTCATTTTTAATATTTTCATTTTGTTCTTCTTGTGGATATTTACTTCTTACTGTGATGGATATGACCTGAAAATTAAAAAGTTATAATGTCAATAATATTTGGTTTACCTACAAACATTATCATTTTATTTTCCTCGCTCTGGTATCAAGGAAAAGCGCAGCACTAAGTTCCACTACTCAATATGGAATGCCTCCAGATATAAAGTAACAAATCATTTTAAGCCATTCCCCCCGAGTGGGAATCGAACACACAAGTGTCACGTTACACTTGTGCTACTGCACCATTACACCCTTATTTTTTATATATAAAAAAATAATAGGTACCTGCCCAAAAGCACTAACGCCTTTATCAGTTCTACCACATCTATGATACTGAGAAGATTCCCTTTTTTCTATTAAACAGGATTTTGTTAAGGCATGAAACAAATAGTGTTCTATAGTTTGATTTGAGTCCTCTTGTACTGCAAGGCCTTGATAATCCCAGCCAAAATAGAGAATGTGGAGAAGAATACGACGGTAGTAACATCTGGAAAGAATCACTTCAATTTATAAGCAATCTTAGAAATATGTTTACTTGGTACAAATTAACTGTAAATGCCAATTTTTTAAATAGAAATATTTAAAAAGTTTTTTAATTTTATTTTCATTCCTCACTCTCATTAGAATATGAAGAATATAATAGAATCCTACTACGTGAAGGTTGAGTGGTGTGTGGACAATAGTGTTTTAATACTTCCAGTTCCATCTGCCTATGTGAACTGTAAAGCTACAAAAAAAATGTAATTCTTGAAAAAGTTATTTTAGCATTGTGGCTAGAAATAAGGCATTATAATAAGAGGCTTTAAATATTAAATAGTTAATATATTAAATAATCAATAATCAATTTACCAGATAATATAATCAACAACACAAAAAATATCTCTAATTAGTGCATTACCATAGCTAGAGCTAAAGAGTTTGTTTGGTTAATAATGTCTATACTATTAGATTATTTAAACAAACACTTACTTAGTAAAATCAAACTTTTTATTGTGTTTCACATTTTCATTATCATTGCTTTCAAATACACTTTTATTTATTATATTCTTTAATTGTACATTATGAGCTTCTAACTGCATAATTTTTTCAACCAGCTCCTGAAAAGATATACAAATAAATATATAAATCCTACATTTAATATAATTTATTAAAATAAATGTATAAATGTTTAGCCTATCTATATACATGTTTCAATTCAAATGTATAGTTTACGAGATCAGCAGGTTCAAAACTATATAAATTCTTCAGTATTTAAGTTATTTCAGTAATATTGTCTTAACATGACTAATATCTAGCTTCTCTTAGACTATTCTGAATAAAACATGAAACAAAAAAGGAAAAAGAGCCCTTTCTTCAGTACAAATGTTAAATAAGAAATAAACTTTTATATTTTAAGGTTATTCTATAAAAAATGGAATTCGTCAAATATTTACGTTTTTATCCATATTCAACAATTCTTCACGTGACAGTCCTTTTACTCTTTTATATTTTGGTGGCATTTTGGCTACTTTTTCTGTCATATTAAAAAATTGTTATACGTAATATTTTGTAAACAAACATGTAAGTTGTCAGTCTAATGTCAACACTGT
The DNA here is from genome assembly GCA_000313835.2 of Heliconius melpomene melpomene. Taxonomy (NCBI): domain Eukaryota; kingdom Metazoa; phylum Arthropoda; class Insecta; order Lepidoptera; family Nymphalidae; genus Heliconius; species Heliconius melpomene. Next base: position 52,096 of record HE670550.1, on the reverse strand, counting down.
CAGCTTGACGTGTAGTAGAGATGTTAAAAAACTTGTAATGAATAAAATCGATTTTTCTTTTTAATACATACTTATATTGTGGTTATAATTAGTTATGTTCGACTAGGGATAAAAGTTCAGTAACCTCTGTTTTCACAGAAATAAACAACAGACTTTATTATTGAATCTGTCTTTTATATCATTATCATTATTATGATATTGTTTCTGGTTTTATGAAAACTATTTAAATATTTCTCTATATTCTGCACTGCCCTTCCCACTTTCTGTCGCATTTTGGAGACATTGCGATTTGAGTAGCGGCAATCAACGCCGCGCTTTGCCTCAATATCAGAGCTTAAAATTTAAAGTGTTTCAATTTGTCGAGTGGGAATCGAACCCACAAACCCCTGTCGATCTCCGACTTCAATCATCATTTTCTTCCGACATTATTTCCTTGAATCAAGAGCAATCACGTTTACAGTCAAAAACGTATTATGTCTAAATACTTAATTGAGCTACTATTTAAATATTTCATGTTCTCCTATAAAGTTATAAATTTTATAAATTTACGTCACGTCACGTCACATCGTACGTAAAACTTGACCTGACCCACAATCGAAACAGGTGTTCTTTTGAAGTGATATCTATTCTCGTAGTCTTAATCAAGTATGTATAAAAGAAATTTACTCCTTACGTTTGTAATCTATATTTAAAGTTAAATACGTAATTGGAGGCGTACTTTTAGAAGTAATTACTAACATTATGATTTTCTGTCTGATTTGTATTTTTGTTAATTTTTAGTAAAAAAAAAACAATAATATACATAGGATTATAATAGAGCCTAGCAATGTAAGAATAAATCAATAAAAGTGATACCAAATATTAAACACATAGCTATTATATCTCTACGATCTAAAATATCCAGCTATTATTCACTAAATATTTTATATCTATTTCCTTTTTATTTTAAGTACATATTATTTTTTGCCGGTGACGGGTGAAGCCGTCGCTCAGTTCTGAATTATTTATGGCAAACATGAGGTCATTTGAGGCGTACTTTCTACGGCGATCGCGTTGTTAATACTAAAAATATCCTACGGCTGTCCTTAGTTTTTTTGCTGAAAGTATTGCAAGCGTCAGACTGACGCCGTCATGACGTAATTTACGTCTAGCACTAGACTATAATACGATGGATGCTTTTTTTCAAGCTTTACTCCTAGCGATTGGCGAAGTGTCTTTGCTGGCGATAAGTGACAAGGATTGCGGCGTTGGTGACCATCTCCCTACACAACATACCCGGAACGGTGGGAAGTGAGACTTCTGGAGTAGGCGTTCCCTCTTGCGCCTAAAAAGATGCTAACAATATAAATAATTTGTAATAAGCGTACAAGAATTTCAACGTAGCTTGATTATGTTTAAAAGTTTTATACATCTTCTAAAACATGATGTAAGAATCACACTGCCAAGTTATTAGATTCAGCTTCACGCTGTATCCCGCACACAGCAGGGTAGGCAGAGGGAACCTAGTGTTAAGACACTCCGTTCCCCACTTTCTACCAAATTCTGGAGGCTTTGCGTGCTGAGTGGCAAAACTCAACGCCGCGCTTTGCCTCGTCACCAGAGCGAAGAAATGGAAATATAAATGTAAATAAATATTTCACTTTCTCGAGTGGGGATCGAACTCACAATCGTCGCGTTAAAGTCACACCCTTGTGCCGCTGCGAAATGACGGCCTGATTTAGCCTTATTTATTAGATAGATTACAGATAATTAGGTAGTAGACAATAAATATCTGAAAGTATAATTTTACATGTTTTCATGAACTGATTCCCGTTCCGTATGTTATCAGGAAAACTATTAAGTAAGGTATTTTTTCTTTAAGATTCCGTTTCCATAATAGTTGCATACATTACTTTGAATTTAGTATATTTTAAATGCAAGACCATAGTACAGCCCTTATTGAGTTTGGGATACCCGAAGCAGTTGCTGTAATAAAATAATTAAATATTTATCTAAATTTAGTTTTAAATTTGATTCACCTTTGGAGAAATGTATTATTTTGATTTCCATACTCTAAAATAACAAATAAATAATAATCCTTTTAGTAGTGTTAGTTAAATATTAGCAACAAATAGGTAATAGAATGATAAAAAGCGACGTTAAATTTTGCACCTCTGGCAAATCCGAGTAGAAAGCAGAGTGATCATGACACTACTTACTTAAACTTATACTTAAATAAAAAAAAAACTAAACATGAGCTTCCAAACATGTAGACATATGTGATAAATTTAGATTACTCAAAGTAGGTTCAGTCGATCGATTTGTTTCCCTAACGACATAATGTAGTAAGCTTTATTAATAAGGACAGATTGATTAAGGCCATTTCTATTTGGACTTCTTTTTTAAAAAGACTAAAGATAGTTCACAATCATTAGTTTTGTTTTGAAAGGGTTTTCCTATGGTTTTTTTAACGTATGCAGCATGTAACAGCAGGGTAGGCAAGAGCCCAAAGGACGTCCAAATTTAAGACACTGTGTTTGCCAATATAAAGCGGCAAAATGAATTTTATTAATTTCTACGAGTGATGATAAAACCTACAACTGTTTCGCTTACAGTCAAATTGCCCCACAGTTATACAATGGTCATTATGTTTTTTTTGTATATTTGATTATTTTAAATAATATTTTTTATATTATTTAATCATAAAATTGATCAAACTATTATACATACATACTTTTGTGATATGAATATGGGGTATTCTTACATCGTGTCACTAAATTATACCCTTGGTAATAGTGTTGTTGCGTTTTAATATCGATGTGACTATAGAAAACAAATGACAACCTGCTGTACATTTATATCTAGATTTTATATTAATATTGTAAAAATAAAGAATTTGTTAGGTTCAACACACATTTTCAGGAAAGACTAGTTCGAATTTAAAATATCTTTAGTAAATTTATTAAAAGAATTGGTAAGCTGAAGTGGCAATGGGCGGGGCATATCTGTCGTAGAGCCGACGGCCGCTGGGGCAGACGTCTCGTAGAATGGAGACCCCGTACAAAACGACCGGTGGGACGACCTCCTGCCAGATGGGCCGACGACATAAAGAAGTTGGCGGGAAGCGGATGGGTCCGAAAAGCTGAGGATCGAGCGTGGTGGCGAGAATTGGGGAAGGCCTATGTCCAACAGTGGACAAAAGATGGCTGTTGATGATGATGATGATGATGAAATTTATTAAGGCAAATTACATCACATAAATCATTTCAATATCGCCAACTGTGCTGGTGGTCCTTTACCTCAAGCACTTAGAATTACAATATGTGTAATATAAAATTTCTGAGTTATTCCCACTTGAACACGCGTGCGATGTTGCGGTAAAAGCGAGTCGTAAAATATAACACTTTTATCACACTAATCAAGCCAACACATCTGAACTATTGATGTTCGTCTAAATAAAACTTGTAATATGTATATTAAAATTGCGTCAAAACAATATTTACTGTTAGTTGAATATGTTATTTTAAAATATGACATGCATTTACATAAATTGTTGAACACGATCCAAACAGAGTTATATGTAACGAGATAATAATTTAAACATTTTACATACTAATATTGATGTCATTATAAAATTAAGTATTTATGATATTATTTAAGTTATAACTGTTGTTAATAGTTTCGAAATTATATTATATAATTATTAAGAACTAAGAATATATTAACTTAAGTACTTCATACAGGGAATATACATAATTTGAGTTAATTCCATATTGATTCCAGATGTAATATTACCACAATTTAATATAATTTAGGAAAATCAATTCAAATAGTAAAAAAATAATTACAAAGTTTACAGAGGTGGACGAGGAATACATTTCTCAAAATCTTCTAATCAATTCAATAGCTCAATATTGTTATAATGCAATATAGATAAATCATGCTATTATTATCAATATTTTTTCTAGAATTAAAAAACCTATAAGAGTAACTATATATATCATATATAATACTAAAAATCGATAAAAATATATCGATTTTACACTATTGTGTACAGCACTAACTGTCAGTTAGGAGGCCATCTTGGAGAGTTTATTTGAAAAGCGGATGTCGGCGGAAACGCGCGTGAATTAATACAATTTCATTATTGAAATAATTTCATATTGAAAATAATTACAATGTTTCATACAAAATTGACAAAATATTAAATGGCTTGACGGGAAATAGGTGAGTGCTATTGTTAAATTATAATTATATCTGTTTGGGCATAGCGCCACAGTGTCTGACTGTTAAGGCGATAGTTGTGAGTTCGATTCTCACTCGGAGAAATTATTTTTCATTTCCGCGTCCTGGTGGTTAGACTGTGAGACTGCCTGCCGTGCTGTACGATATACAAGAAGAAGCTTGTTTGTTTATAATTGTATTTATTTGCGAATGTCTGTGTTTATTTTTTAAGTTAAATGGGTATAAAGTTTATAAAATACGCGAGTGTAAGATAAAAACAATTGTTAGATCAGTGCTAAAGTAGGGAAAGCTAACAATATAATTTTCCCGAAAAACTTTGTGTATAAGAAGTTTGTATTATTTCTATTTTTTGTAAGGCTTTTTAAAATATTTATATACTTGTACCTATAGCATATTTAACCGACTTTAAAAAAACGTGGTTATCATAAAATAAAAAAGAGATAGTTTGACATGTATATATGTGTGTGATATTGTAGAATATATATAATATTTGAGTCTGATGTTCTGTTTAGGCTTCGAAGAATGTGTGAGGAATTTCGTAAGTCTGTATTTTTGTCCACAAATTTCTCGAAAACGCAAAGTCATATAGAGAGGATTCTTTTAAATTTAAATAAGGCATATTTCAGGTTAACGAATAATCTCAATTTCATTAAAATAGATTTTGTAGTTTTTGAGGTATGCGCTTTTATATTTTGAGGTTACATTAAGTTCATATAATACCCAGTTTATTACATTTCTTCGGTTTACAATTTTCTAATACATTTTAAGTGTTTAAAAAATATACGTGGATTTTAAAAATAAAAGTTATTCTTAGCGGAATTAGAACCTTGAGACACTGACAGACACGTCCCGACTGCGCTATAACGGCACATTTTGACAATGTGTAATTATTTTTGATTTATAGCATAGCGAAGCAACGTGCGTGTTGAGTGGCGGAACACAACGTCGCATTTTGTCTAGCAGAACATGGACATGGAAATAATTTAAATATAATCTTTCCCTCCAGTGGGGATCGTACCCACAATCATTGTGTTTACAGGCCCACTGAACTACGACGGCTTCAATACATTTATATAACCTACGAACCTAGTGTTAAGACACTTCCGTTCTCCATTTTACGTTTTTTTAATTACAATAAAAATTTTAGATTTAGTTTTTTTATAGTTCATTAAATGTAAAATATTATAGCGGCTTACTAGTCTTATATATCACATTTTTTTTAAAACATTTTGCTATTTACAGAATATATATTTTTATAAAAATAATTTATAAACACGGCGTGGCGTTAAGTTGCGCTATTTAACATATAATGTATCCTTAGATTTTGTGCCGATATAAAACATGTATATAAATAGAAAAATGGCACTAAAATGTTATAAAAACTTAAACTACGTTTATAATACGTGGGAACTTTAAACTATTGTTCAACTAATAACAGTGTGGACGTCGTGACAATCTTTATCAAATAATTTTATAGCACGCAGTTAATCGATTTTTCTATCGATTATAACATTGAATTAAAAATTTAATTTAATACTGAATTTATGTGATTTCCTTGTGTATAATAAAACTGTTTATATAATTAGTAAATAAATCAAATAGCTTCTCCGCATGAAACAACTAGTCAGAGGGAACCTAGTGTTAAGTTGAGGGAAATTTTGAGACACTGTGTGTCGATTGGCGGAACTCAACGCCGCGCTTTGCTTTGTTACCAGAGTAAATGGAATCTATGAAGAATATAGGTAACTTTTCGAAAGTAACAAAAAATAGAAATATATATTTCATTAACATAGCTTCACGCTGTATCCCGCACACAGCAAGGTAGGCAGAGGGAACCTAGTGTTAGGACACTCCGTTCTCCACTTTCCGCCGAGTTTTGGAGGCATTGCGTGATGAGCCTAACTTCATATTTAACATATATGTAGTTTACAATGGATATTGAGGAAGTAATGGCTTCTCAGAATTTAACAAGTGTATCCAAATTTAGATTCGTTGAAAGCAATCTGCAAGTAAATATTAGATAGCGTTAAGTAAACTACCAAATTACCATACCTACTAATACTGTATTAACTAAGATAAGTTTTTATAATATTTGTTTTTATTTTTACTAATCTACCGCATTTTGTGAGATCGTTATGTTGTAACTTCCTTTTCTCTATTACACAATTAAGCAAACAATTGAATTGAATTGAATTCTTGATATATGGAAGCAAACAATTTTACGCTGTATCCCGCGTATAACAGGACAAACAGAGGAAACCTAGTGTCAATACACTCAGTTACTCACTTTCCGTTTAATGTTTGAGACATTGCGTGTGGCGGAAATAAACGCCGCGCTCTGTCTAATAGAAAGGGAAAATGAATATATTTAAATATAATCACTCTCCTTATGTGATGAATAACCATCGAATTTACGGTCTCTTTCTAATAATTCAAAGAAATTACGTATTGCATTAAAAACACCAGGCTGGTCGTGGCGCGGGTGCACTGTATACACGCTAGGGTAGTGGGTTCGAGGAAATTAAATGTTTAATATTTTTGTCTCCTCGCTCTGGTAACGAGACAAAACGAGACGTAGACTTCCGCCACTCAACACGCAATGCTTCCAGAATTAGGTGAAAAACAGGAGACGGTTTTATTGGGAACGGAGTGTACTAGCTAGGGTACCTCTTAACTAAGTTCCAACACTATGTTCCCTCTGTCTACTCTGCTGTATGCGGGATACAGCGTGAAGTTAAACAAAATGTACTAACAAAAGACAGTATTATAATAACATTTGGGTTCATGCAGACAGCTAAGCATATTATATATATTATATATATCATTTTCTTTTCCATTAATAATTTTCCCAAAGGACGGAAAATGGAGAGTAGAGTATTAATACCTACTTCTGTTATTAGTCCTCAAATGGGATTTGAATCTACAATCATTACATAGATACCTATAGTAAAACTAACAACTATTGTACCACAAGGGCGAATAATATTGAACTTTGACATATCCTTGATGTGAATCGATCAGGTCGTTTATAGAAACCGATGAAATTGATGTACCCACTAGTAGTAAGTATCTAGTAGTAAAGTGCTATTGCGTGTTAGTGTAGTAACGTAGCAAATGTGATTTTAGTTGTTAACGTATAAAATAGGTTATATAAAAAACATTGTACTATTGTCTAACACGGTTGAACGCGATGGTATCCCGCATATAACATTGTAGATAACGGGAGCGAACCCAGTCTGAAAAAACTCTGTTGACCTGAATGCCGCGCTTTATCTTGTTACCCGACGTAGCTGGTCCATACATTGAATAATTAAGAAATATTATATTATATTTGAGGCCCTTAGTAGTAGAGGGCTTCTTACTCGAGGAAATGAAATACTTAATGTGGAAGAGAGGAAATCCTCTCTCTGAAAACGAGGCAAAGCACAGCGGTCAGTTCGAACACTCATCAAGCAATGCCTTTAGAATTCGGCAGAAAATCCGGAACGGAAGTGTCTGAAAAAGGAAATCAAATATCTTAATATTAGCTTCCCACGTTCACAAAAAAGACACTGTATCCACTTTCCGAATTTTCCAAACAAGTGTGTCGAGTGTCGGAACTTAACGCCGCACTTAACCTTGTTACCAGATCTAGTTGGTAGAGACGGCCATACATTGAATAATCAAGAAACTTTTTATTATACCCATCAATACCTTTCAGAAAAGAGGAATAACTTTTAAACGTAAACATTCCTCCACATGCTTCTCGTCGCTGTCAATCTAAAGTGATATACTGCTTCTACCATAAAAATTCTATCAGTGTTTTTCCGATACACTATTTATGTGTGTCTAATGTGATTTAGAAGCAGCTTTGTTTTTCTAGTGTTGAGTAAGTCTGGGTTTCCCACTTTTCACCTAATTTTCGATGCGTATTTTTGTTTTCACCTAATTCGTTCCTCTGTGGGAGTGTCTTAACGGGAACGGAGTGTCAACCCTAGATAGGTTTACAGGTTCCCTCTGCCTACCCTGTTTAGGATGCAATGTGAAGCTGAATTCATTCCTCTAAGTGGAAATCGAAACCATATCCGTTGTACTTACAGTCAGATATTTCGTTGTTCATTTTATAATGTTAGTTTTCATATTTTGTATGGACGGCCTTCCAACATTTACAGAATAAATAGCGTTGCGTGACTAACAACTATGCTTCCGATTACTTTTGTTTCTAATTACCCAATACCCTAGTTAAGGTTATCTTTGGAAATTATGCACATGTGGATTTTCAATACTAATCTGTGGATAGGTCAAGGTCGGTCGTGGGTTCTTTTATTTTATTCTTACCGTATGGGCAAAGGGGACTTATTTAAGAAGCTCCTTCGCCCACGCATTGCCTAATTTTCGAGACTGCGTGTTGAGTGCCTCGTTACTAAAGCGAGATAAAAATATTGAATATTTCATTGCCTCTCGTGGGAATCGACCCCAGAACCTTCGCATTTATAGTCGCACGCTTGTGCTTTGTGTCAGTCTCATTTCTTTTTATATAGTCTCTAGTTATATATCTAAAACAAAAATGTAGTTTTTCCTCTTCTCACTTCCGTCGTAATTTTAGAATTGGTTATAATTTACCTGCGTCTATTTATAGTTTCAGTAACATGATTCTAAATAGGGAACCTAATTATGCGCTTCAGTTCCCCAATATTGTGTGAAATAAATATTTATAGGTGACATAAAGGTCTCTATAAGACGACCACATGCTACCATTACACATTTAACTATTTGGTTGAATTAATAACTAATCTGAAGAAATACTGCTTGGATAAGAAAATCTAATACATTTTTACGTTAGATAGACCATATATCGAGAAAGGCTATAGAAGTACCTATAGACAATACAATATTGGACAATATAATATTGAACCCACTATACCTGCGGTCAGGGTTACCTCCCCTAACCTCCCTCATATACAAGGAGGAGGATTTTCGTTTGACTTCTCTGGCGAAGTCGTAGGTAGCTTTAAAATAAATAAACCTTATCTCGAGCGGAAATTGAACTCGCAACCATTACACTCAAACACTTCCTTTATAAACAAAATATATATATTAAATATCCATATATTAACAATATTTTTTATTTAATAAGTATGACAGGTAGAATACTTAATTGTCCATGGGAAATTACCAGGCTGGTGGCACGCGGTTGGTCACTTAATTATTGATGGTGTATCGATTTTACTACCACGGTTTTCTTTCAATCTAGTTTTATATTAAACTAGTCGTCGCCCGCATCTTTGTTTACGTGGACTTAAGATTTAAAAGGGAAAATCAAATTTTATCGGTTTCCGAGAACGTTTTTCTTTTGAGGTATGGAACCCTAAAAAAAAATAACTTGATTTTAAATTTACACGCAAATGGCTGTTATTACAAATTACAGTAAAAATTACTTCGGCGATTCCACCTTTTCTTTATAATCTTCTCTATATTATGTCTAGCGCACGTAAACTATTTTTGTAATTTTTGGCAATATATATTGTTAACCTTTGTCCAACCTAATTAGAAATTTTTAATATGTTTATTGTAGGTACCTACGTAAGTCAATTCTAAATATTTTTTGTATCTTCACGGTGTATCCCGCATATAGGGATAGGCAGAGGGAACCCAGTGTTAAGATGCTCCGAACCCCACCTTCCGCCCAACGTTCCAGAAATTGCGTGTTGTGGCGCAGTGGGACAGCGTCTGACTGTCGATGGTTGTCTGTTTGAACTCATGCGGGGTAAGGCCTCTTAAATATAGGGCGGTGCATAAATAACGTAGTCTTAGCACTGGATTTCCTCAGCCTGTCCTAGCCTAGTCTAGCGGAAACGAGGCTAAAAGAAAAAAATATATTTTCAGTATACAATGGAAAATGACGATCAACCGCTCGAAGAAATCGCAATCAAGAAAATCGTCTCCAAAACTCAAAGAGTTCCAAAACCTCAGCATTTCGGTCGAAGTTTGGATAGAGTTAGTCAAATAGTACCAACTTTAGAGCCAGGTATTTTAGATCGAATTACTTTTGAAAGTGAAAAGCTGAGAGATATAAGTGGTTCTTCTTCAAGACGACATAGCGATGATGGTGGAAGAGCTAAGAAGGAATTCCGAGATGGTAATTCTATTCGAATCCATTTTGTATTTGTTCAATTTATTTTTGTATTTTCATCGTCAAGATTTTACATCACTATAGAATATAGAAGATAAAATTTGGTAAATGGGTAATAACAATTTTAGATGGAACCAGCTCTGAACCACCGACAGCAGGTATAACTAACTACAATGCGTGGAACGATCTAGCTAGCTCAAGGTCGACCACGCGAACTGAACTCAGTATATCTGATGGACATGTTGATGATGAGGTAAGTTTACCAAAAAATTCTGATTGATATTAAATTTATTGATTTGGTCTGAATGGCCAAATTCCCGAAACCACACTAACATTTTCAAATAAAAAAATAACACCAAATTTTAGGTAAAATAAATTTTCATTTTCGATAATAATTAATTTTCTCTAAAGATTTTAATTCGTCGTCGAAGTCACGATTCAGCGTTACCCGCCACTCCAATACATAAATCGGTGTGGCGTTCCGCCGATAGTCTTGCACCGGACTCGGCTTTCGGAACTTCTCTTGCTGATATCATGGAGAGTCCTAGTAATAAGGTAATTTTAATAGCAGTATTTTTTGTAGTTAATCATGGTTTACAATAGAAGTCCTAAATAAATTAGGAAGTAAAATGAAGTGTTTTAACACTAGGCTACCTACCGTTAGCAATGGAATGTCCGTTTCCCTCTTCCCACACTGTTTTGAGACATTGCTTGTCAAAATTGATGATGCCCTTTATCTTATTATTGATTAAATAATGAATTCTGGAAAACTAATCTAGGCAAAGTGCTGCGTTGAGTGAGACTCACCACTCAACACACAATACCTCGGCGGAAAGTGGGGACAAAATGTTTTAACACTACGTTTGCCCTTTGGTGGAAAACTTGATAACGTTGTAACGGTCTGCCTATCCTGCTATGTACGTGATACATCGTGAAACTTATAATTATAAAAAATATACGAAATTTATTAACAATTCTTATTTCATTAATTTAAGATTCGTCTTAGAGATGATATTAAATCATCAAGGGACAGTTCAGAAGAAAGAAGAGCGACACTCAATTGGCGCTTAGTCAAAAACATAACACACGCGGCCGTAGCGTTCAGTAAGCACAACTTACCTGGTACGCCGTTACCTAATTTTGAGGTAAGTTATTTACATTTTAAAATAATCTTAGGTAAAATTTGAATTCTTGAGACGTTTCCAGCTGAGTGGCGAAGCTTAACACCATGGCTTGCCTTGTTACCAGAGCGAGGAAAGAGACATATTAAATAATTCATTCCCTCGAGTGAGAATCGAACTCATATTCGTCGTGTTTACAGTCACGCGTTTGAGCCACTATGCCGCGACGGCCTCTGTATTGTATATTTTGCATAATAAATTTACAATACCTTTGAATAAAAAGTATTGTAAATTTATTATATATTTTTTTTATTTTTTAATATAATTTTCTTAAAAATAAGGCTGAGTACACAATGTATGCTTCGAACTTTATATACTTAGGGATGTGCAGTGGTTATATAAGCTAAATCCGGTTGAAGACCACAAAAAATAATGTGTATATCATTTATAATTTTAAAAAATACCCCAATTATATTACATAGAACTGTTAAAACAATTTAAATTTGTTAACAATTATCTTAAAAACGCAGCTCTTTGGAACTGCGCTTTTAAGATCTACTACACCCACAAGACCTACTACACCCAAAATGTATTTACGGAAATTCAATAATGTTAAAAGTATTTTTTTAATGATTTTAGTCGCAAACAACAAGTCAAAACTCATTTTATAGAGACGATAGAAAACATTCGGTTTCGCAAGCAACGCCGAATTGCTCGTATGTGCATAATAACGAAAAAGAAGATAATAGAGGGGAGACTAGTTATGAGGTAAGTTAAGAAAAATTGTACGAAAAAAAATCCAAACTTTCGTTATCCAAAATAAGCTCCCCTTAGCAGCCGGGAAAAATCTATATTTTCTATTATCTTATTTTATTCTACTTTAGGGTCTAGACCCAAGTTCTTTAATGTTTCGCGACGGAAGACGTCGTATAGACATGGTGCTAGCGTACGAAGAAGAAGACTTTGGTGTAATGACTGAAGCTGAAGCAAAGAAAAGAGATTACAGACGGACCTTTCAGGTATTTTTTATAGTTGTCAATAGAGAACAATGATTTAAACTGGGTATTACTTAATCTTACTACTTACTTAAATACGAGAGGTACTTAATTATTAAACAATAACAGAAAATTTTCTCAGAATAGGTACACTTCGTTATGCCAAAATTTAGATAAATAATTAACGAAATTTTTTAATATTTAATTTTAAATTGTTTTGTACTGTATTGTGGGGTGTTTGTGCTAGGCACTCCACCCTAGTGAGGTGGTTAGAAAGTACCAAACGCTAAGCACGCACACTTCATTTACTTGTTCTAATATCTTACCATTTACACTGATCTTGCATTCAATGCTTTACATAATTTTCGCATTTTTAATATATTTATTTTAATTTTACACTTATATTTTTCAGGAAAACTTAATAAAAGAAGGCTTAGAGCTCGAACTAGAAAACAAATGTCTATCATTCGATGGTAAAACGTGGTTTCTAAAAATCCATATTCCATGGAAAACGGAAATGAGACTGGCCGAAGTTATCGGAATGAAGCTGCCTACTAAGAAATTTATAACTATAGCTGTTAGAACTTGGTAATTTGTATCGTGAATTAGTATAAAGATAGACGCGGGTTCGAATCTCGTGGGGCATATTTGTTGATTTTTTCCACCTTCATTCTGTATTCCGCAAATAGTACAGTAGGCGGAAACCTAGTGTCTAGATAAGTTTCCTTATCTGTATGTTCATTCAAGTTTACATTTTTGTAATGAAATGAAGTCAGGCGAAATTTATTTTATTGATTATTTAAATAGTAATTATTACAACTATTAATTAATAATAGTACAGTATGGTATTGGACCACCTTGAAGTAAGATGACTGTGCAACTTCGATCGAAGCTGTGAAAGTTCAGGAAGCTTCACTTCAGATCGGCCACAACTAGTCGACAGTTTTGTATTTAAAATTACGACCTATTTTTTATTATTTTTTTATGGTTTACCACTAATGTCATTTAAGAAATATATAATTTTCGGGTAAAACACTTTTTTTTTAAACAGAGTGAAGAACCAGGAACTGAAATGGAACAAAACTGGTACACCAAATGGCGGCGGAAATGGCTTGAGTTTTACGAATATGATCATTCGAGAATCGAACCTGAACCCTCTTATTATATTGCCACTGAGAAACCGGGGATTAGGAGGGAGGAACAGTATGTTATTTTCAATATATAATAGAAAAAAGTCAATTTTTTAAAATCTTCATCATTAATAAACTAATAATGAATCTGAAAAAATAACAAAATCAGAAAACTACCTACCTACATTAACTATTAATATTTAACAAATCCTAGTATAGTATCCTATATTTTATTAATTTTAATTTGTTTTTCAGATTTTTAGTAAAAGACAGATATACACAATTTTCACCGGCACAAAGGAGTTTATTAGTTATGCAAATATTGCTTAGAGCCAAATATGACAATATTGACACTAAAGTAAGTTTTTTACCTTAGTTATAGGTAAGTTTTGGATAAATAAATAGATATTAGGTAGTTTAAATGAAAGTTAAGTTTTATATATACTAGTACATATTGAGTAATTATAATTAGAGTTACTTATAGTAAATTTATTTTTTAAAAAAGAAATTATTGACGCCGTAGTGGTGTATCGACACAGCCCTTGAGTGTAAACTCAATTCTCTGTTTCTCTGTCAGTATTATTTTTTATGTATTTGTAGATGGGAATTCGTAGATTATTGAATGATGGAACCTATTTAGCTTGTTTTCCCTTACATGAAGGTCGATATGATGTTGACATGGAGGATAAGACACAGTCGGATAGACGGGTATAATTTTTTTTTTATATATATTTGTATTGTAATATAGTGTATAAAAATATTTAAACTGGCTTAGGCTTTGCCAGTTTATGTTTTATGTTTTTAACTAATTTGTACTAAATTTATTTACAGCTCTTATACCTTGAATGGGCTCGGCCATCTAAATGGTTTAAAAAACAACCTCTATGGTTAGTTAGGAGATATTTCGGAGAGAAAATAGCATTATATTTCAGTTGGTTGGGTTTTTACACGAAAATGCTTTACGCGCCCGCCATCGTCGGCACTTTGTGTTTTTTGTATGGTTTAGCTAGTATGGAGTCTAAGGATAATATACCTAGGTGAATTATTTGTATTAAGTATGTTTTTTACGCGTTCAGTTCCGCCACTCAACAAAATGTCTTAATACTAGGTTCTCTCTGCCTACTCTCTGTCAGTTGCCACTGTATAATGGTGGTTGTGGGTGTTTATCTTATTAGATTGGATGAAATATTTAATATTTTCATTTCATCGATCCATTAAAGAGACAAAGCGCGGCGTTTATTCCGCCCCTCAACACGCAATGCCTCGAGAATTTGGTGGACAGTATAGAACGGAAATGTCTTATGGAACGGACTGTCTTAGAACTAGG
>HE670550.1:14004-28556 GCA_000313835.2 Heliconius melpomene melpomene | reverse complement strand
AAAAGAAATACATCATTTTATAAATGTTTCTATTTTGTAATGATAATCATTACTATTTAGTCATAACATAAAAGTGTTTTAAAATAAATTAAAGCTAATAAAAATGAAACCAATTATTTATGTAGATACATTTCCTTGAATTAAAAAATGTTTGTTATTTTGACATTTAGTGAGTTCCTTATCGTTTTTCATATCTGCTTCATATTTTGTAGTTTTGGACATTCCATGTAAATACAAATATAACTCATCAATTCCATAATACTAATATACATACCGTAGTTAATTTATTTTTAAGTAAGACATAAGTACTGTTGAAAAATTATTATAGAGAGGATATTTATTAATTTTATATGATATTTATAATATATTTACTATGCTATGCATGCTAGATACATGTTGTAAATTGTTGTAATAATATTGCTCAATACATGTAACTTTTTGCGTGTATAAATGAAGCCTGAATAGATCTGTTTTTTTTTACAATTTTATAAATGTGTATATGTAATGTGTGTTTTTAACGTTATTTTATAAATATATGGAATTCAAGACGGTTATTCAGTTTATTTTGTACCCATTCGCTAAGTGAGATAAAAGTAATTTATAAACAGATGACACGATAAATTTTTAAATACTACCTACATTTAAAAATGCTTAGGCTTGCAACACACACAATATTTGGCCCCACATGCCACACAATATTATTGACAATATTTCGTCGTAAGATCTGACGCTGTCGGTCAGTAGCTTTATTTATGTGGGGATATGTTAAATCTAAAATGGATGGAAAACCATTGCCTTAGTTTTTGCATTTCGCTTACTTACAAAAAAAGGCAATATTTTTTACCAAAGATTGAATGAGGAATAAAACTAAGTTTAATTTCAATATTATTAATGAACTACAACTAACAGAAATGATTGAACCCCAGGGGCACAAAGTGTGACTGTAAACGTGACAGGTTGTGGGTTCGATTCTCGTTCGAGAATATAAAATATTTGATGTTTTCGTTTCTTTGCTGCAGTGCCTGTGTATCTGTGTATAATTAAGTGATATCCTAACGCACTAGTTATAAACTTTATAGCAATATGGTTTTATAGATATGTTCCATAGCTCTGAATAAGTTTCCCATGTTTTTATAAATAGAGCAGTAACATCAACATTATTTTCGCTATCAACTTTTCTAATTAAGTATAAATATTGCAAAACAATAAGATAAACCAAACACAATTAATAATGTTTATAAAAAATATGAATACAGTATCCTCGTCAATTCCACAGAAACAGAATTAAATATTGCAAAAAAACATTTTATATTTAGCCATAATCATTTGTCAATATATTTTTAATCTACATTCCTCCATCCCACCCATAAACAACTGTCCAATAAACGTCAGACGCTACGTCCATAAACAAAACTTAGTCTTTCTCAAGTTTGATATTGAACATGGCGGTTGGTAAAAATAAAGGCCTTTCGAAAGGCGGCAAGAAGGGTGTTAAGAAGAAGATGTAAGTCGGAATATACTTCCCAGCGTACATTTAAACTATTACTCTTTAGTATAATTGTATTATTAAAACAATTTAAATTGTGATGGCCAAAATATTAGTGGATAAAAGTTGATTGTCTCGTGTCAGATAAACTATTTAATGTGTGTTACTATTATACCGGTCTATTTATATATTAAATTAAATATATGGCCTTTTAAGTTATCTTTTTGCTAAATATAACATGTGATAATTGTTTATATAAAATAACTGCAATATTAGAATACCTATCTGTAAGTAATTTAAGGTTATATTCTAAACGTAAATTTTAATTTCAGTGTAGATCCCTTCACAAGGAAAGACTGGTACGATGTTAAGGCACCGTCTATGTTCACTAAGAGGCAGGTGGGAACCACGCTCGTCAACCGTACTCAGGTTAGTTATTATTTTAATTTAAAAGTTTTTGCAAAACTTAGGTTGGGCAAACTATGTGATTCCATGATATCTACATATTTTTTAATTAATAACTGAATACTTTCGTTAATACAAAAGTACTAACAGTAATTTTAGAAAGAATAACTATAAAATGAATCTCTTCTGTACACAGACAGAACCTGTAAAGTATATTATTTAACAATTTCACTATATATATATATAAAAATGTAGAGTGGAAAACAAATTACTGCAATTATTTTCGCTAAATCTTTTAGTAAAAATTAACCTTAAAATACAGAATGTTAACCTATTGTTATAATCATGGCACATGGCTTATAACACAAAGCATTATTATTTGAACTTAGATCAAGGAATATATATATATAATTATAGTTCCTTAATTATACTTGTAAATAAATAAATATGTAGATAAGATACTATATGATGATCCACCTAGCTCGCAATGACACAGAACTGATGAAAACATTTGTTCCCTTTTGATTTTACTGCTGAATATATCTAATTATATTGTTTAAATTATTTTTATAATTAAAGAGATATACTTAATATAATATTTTTTGGTTTTAGGGAACCAAAATTGCTTCTGAAGGTCTGAAAGGCCGTGTGTTTGAGGTTTCTTTGGCTGATCTCCAAGCTGATACTGATGCTGAGAGGTGAGTTAGTAGCTTTTTTATTATATACATTTTTGCTTATTGCCATTATATCCAAAAAACACAAAGTAAAAATAAATTAAAGTAAAAATATCTTTATCTGAAGCTATTATTGTTACTTTTGTACTATGTTAATTATTTTATTGTTTACTATCTTAAAGATACCTTATATGAAGGAAAAGCTATAACTAAGTAAGGCCACCTGCTTAACTCGCTTTTGACCATTTACACTAACAATTTTAATAAGGACATTTAATTCTATAATAATTTGAATTTTTTATTATTTATCAGGTCTTTCCGTAAGTTCCGCTTGATTGCTGAAGATGTTCAGGGACGCAATGTGCTCTGCAACTTCCACGGTATGGACCTCACAACTGATAAACTCAGGTATATAAATATTATTTTGTGTAACCATAAATTGTAGAAAATAGAGATATATTATTTATATCATTATAGTGCAGCCCAGCTATATAACATTGTATATCGCTGTTATATCGTTTCAAGCTGCACATAGTGCTGCTGCCACAGGATGCAGTGCCTTTATAGCCATCTATCTATATAGGCCCTTCTTGTCGTTGCTACAAATTTTATATTAACATTGTTGAGTGTGCGTCAATTTGGCATAGTATCAGGCTATAGTGGCATAGTATTTGAATGTGAAAGCGACAGTTTTGGGTTTGATTCTCGGGGTAATTAATAATTTAATATTTTCATTTCCTCATTATGGTAGATGAATGGTGGCTGTATGGTTGAGTTGCAACACTCAACACGCAATAGCCGATAATTCGGCGGGAACGGATTATGTGACGGTGTCTTAACACTTCCCTCTTCCTATCATGCTTTCTGTGAAACAGTGTGAAGTTAAAGATAAAATAATGAAGAATGCTGTTTGTTTAATTACTTAGATAGAATTCCAAAATATTCCAAGTTCAAATCGTAATTTTAAAATGTCCAATTTTTTTTATTTGAAAACCTATTTCTTCCATAGATGGATGGTCAAGAAATGGCAAACACTGGTTGAAGCCAACATTGATGTCAAGACCACAGATGGTTACCTCCTGAGGGTTTTCTGCATTGGTTTCACCAACAAAGACTCGTTGAGTCAGCGCAAGACATGCTATGCTCAACATACTCAGGTTTGTTTAGCCTTCTTTACTAGATCTTTTAAATGTGTGAATGATAATAAAGATATTGTGATTTTTTTTTATAATCTATGCAGTCCAGCTATACAAAGTTGTTCTATTGTCTTTGTATCGTTTCAAACTGCAGAAATTAAATGCTTCCATACAATAATATGCCTTCATATGTATAATATTAAGGTATTTTGTGTCGTTGCTACAATTTTTTTTTACTTTAAACTCTCAGAGTGATGGATTTTGTTAAATTAATATAATTTAAATATATCTTTTTTTATCTGGTTATGCTGCCAAAGTATAGTATTATTGAGATTTTCCACTTAAGAGTGCTTATATACATATATCATTATCATTTCTCTGAGCTTTTATTTTAATAGGCAAAATTGATATATTTAAAATTATAGCAAGAAAGAGAATAATTTGTATATAAAAACGTATAATATTGAAAAACATATATTTAACATTTTTCAAAAATCTGTCCCTCTCAGGTCTTGAGTGCTTGGATGATTATAACCAAGTGTTTCTTTTTTCTATTAGTATTTTTATTCTTAAATGTAGAATAACACTACATGTCGAAAATAATACTCATCTATGTCAATAATCCTGGATATTATGCAATATGATTGAATTTTCTTACTTCTCCTGCCTAACACTTAAAAATATTAAAAATAGGGCAACACATGTAATTCTGTTTTGAATTTAATATCTAATGAAAAACAAATTTACAGGTACGCGCCATCAGAAAGAAGATGTGCGAGATAATTACCCGTGATGTGGCCAACTCTGAACTGAGGGAGGTTGTCAACAAGCTGATACCAGACTCCATTGCCAAGGATATCGAGAAGGCTTGCCACAGCATCTACCCATTAAGAGATGTGTGCATTAGGAAGGTAAATAAATTTGAATAATGTTATTGGTTTCTTCTATATGCAATAAGTAATAAGAAATATATTATATAATTGTTACCAATATGGCAGAAGTAAAGCCCCAAGAACTAAATTTACATCTTACCTAAATGATGACACACCTAGCTCGCAATGATACATTACATGATGAAAACTCATGTTCCCTTTTGATTTAACCTCTGAACTCGTTTACCCTATAAACAAGTAACTTTCTTATCATTTCATTTCTGAACTATAGGGATGTTTCCTTTTTTTATAGGTAAAAGTACTGAAAAGACCCAGGTTCGAGATTTCCAAGTTGATGGAGCTTCATGGTGAAGGCGGTGGCGGCAAGCGTGGCGAAGTGGGAGACAAGTCTGAGCGTCCCGAGGGTTACGAGCCGCCCGTGCAGGAGAGCGTTTGAATATATTATTGAATACTGAGTCTAGCTTTGTTTTATTTTTTGAGCTTTTGGAAGAAATTTTATCGACTCCTTTTTTATTTTTCGATTTAGTTGTGGGATGAAAGTATGAAAAATATATTTTTCATTGACAACATACATAGTGGTTTAGGAGTTAGTGTTTTATAGATAAAAATAATAAAAATAGCAAAATCTATTGAAATAAAGCAAAAATAATAAATATTACAATAGAATAGTTATAAATCCAATCAACCCCTGTATAAGTGACTGGAAAACATTTATTAAAACCGTAATCGAAATAAAGTTAGGCCAAGGGCACCCTGCGGCACCTCGTATCTCACGTCGCATTCATCGCTTTAGTACCCGTCTATTTTTACTTTTTGGCTCCTATTTTGGACGCTAGTAAAAAGTGCTAGTGAAAGTGTTATACCGATACTTTCTAACTATGCTTACAAGAATGGGGACGGATACTCCGGATGCTTATAAGAAAGATAGCCAAGCCTTTTTTACCTTTATTTCTCCAATAATTAAAGACGTAAGGCTCAAAGTGGAAGTCCCAAGATGGAATCTTGGGACTTGAACTTCGTTTTTATTAACGGGCGGAATAATATAAATACTATAAAAGAACAACTAGATTTAGTGTCATTTTATCCGAGATTGTTATAGATGTGTATTATGAAAAAACTTAGTTTTGTATCCCAAAGCTGAATGAAGCTGAAAATTCCACATTTTATATAAAATCGATTAAGAATCTTAACAATACGCGATCTCGACCAAAAGTAAATGTGTTCTGTGATCTCGACTGTCAATGTCAAATATCTAATGTGATATTGTAATCGTGACGTCATTGCCATCTGCCGGCTAGACGTTATATTAAACTAATAAAATTAATCGCTTCTACAAATTTGTACCGATCGGCCGTGTTTTTTATTTAACCCACGAAAAAGGGCGTACGCTTTCTTTTTCTTACCAAATAATCGTAGAACAGTGAATAAATATATAAATGTGAAGGAAAGTTGTGTTAAAAATGGGTGCTAAAGTATCCAGAACTGATTTCGAGTGGGTCCACACAGAGGAACCTCATGCGAGTCGCCGAAAAATCATCCTAGGTATTTAAATGGCCTTACGTCATATATTATTATATATAAATAATTAATAAGGTAGTGTTTTGATAAACTTATATGATTTAGTTACTTATGGTTGTATGAAAAATTAATGCATCATTACTTCTTATTAAAATATTTTCTTCTTAGCTTCCTGCTATGTTACATATTTCATTTATTATGAATTTACTTAAAATAACTACTCTATATTAATTATTTACTCGATTTGCAATGTAAAAACGTTTAATTTCGTCGATCAACACACAATGTTACGAAAATTGGGCAAGACGTGGAAAATAGTGTCTTAACACTAGGTTCTCTCTGCCCAACTTGCTATATGCAAGAAAAACGTGAAACTGCGATATGATTGAAATATTGTTATCATAATCAATCGTATTGTTTATACTTTTCTAAATTCCTATTTGATAAAATATTTTAAATTATTACTTTTTAATTATTATACAATATAAAACAATAGCGTAAATTGTATCATGTTTTCATTTAGTTTGCATCCCAAAAATACTAAAACATTATAAAAGAAATGTCAATTTATCCCAAAATATAATTATTTTTTACATATAATAAATAATTTGGCTATAATAACATTTAAAAAAAGTGGTAAAATAACTTTATATTTTGCAAAAATAAAAAAAAAATCTGTAGAATATCTTGTATCTATACAATAAGAATGAATCACATTAAGGAATATACTGCATTGAAAATTGACTAGAATATTATAATTTATCGTAACAACAGTATGAAGGTTATATTTAAATCATTATAACATATATGCTATAACTATGTTCAAACATATTTTTTATGAACCTTATACTAATACTATTATTTTTTTCTTCAAATTTCTTTATTAATGAAAATTTGTGGAAAGTGGAAATTGCATGTGTTGGGAGTCTCTGCAGAATTTGTGAAACATTTTTGTTTCAACGTCACGCTTTCCCTTGTTACCTAAGCAAGAAAATGAAATTATTAAATAATTAATTATAGCTGCACCCCACAGCTGTCACAATAACTGCGCAACAAAAGTTTCACGCAACCATTTGATTGCTCATAATCTTGACAAAACTTTATTAGTATTTTAATAAGAAATAAGAATTCTAACTACCAAAGCAATAAAATATTTCTTCTAGGCAAAGATAAAACTCTGTGTTCCTGTGATTTTGGTGGTTTTTTTGTAGTTAAATTCATCAGGCAGTTAACAAAGAGGTCATCTTAAAATACACTTTATGTTTTTAATTGAGCTAACTTGATAGGTGTTATTGAAAAGAAGATTTATCATTATAAAATTTTTCAAGCATTGTCTCAAACATTTGTCATGACATTTGATTTGATATCGCCTAAGGCTTCGATAAGCAAACAATACAAAAAAACATAACTCTTAGTTGCTAAGGTCAGAGTATTCAACCAAACAAACTAATTAGGTTTATAATATTAATAAGTATAGGATCTTATTAATATTATAAAGGCACTTTTAAACTTTAAAGTAATACTATTGTTGATAATAAATAGATATCTAATATATATATTTTTCAAGTTTAAACTTTTTATGTAAGCAACACCAAGTATTGTTAAAAAAAATAAAAAACTGATTTTTATAACAGTATTATCTAAGTACCAACATCATTCAGGCGTAAAACCTTTACATAAAGTTTGCATTGCCAGATAAGTTTACTAGCAATGTTAGTGGCAGACAATTTTAATCTGTATTTCTTTTATGCAAATTACATTTTTGTATGTTTATAATTTTCTTTTTAGGTTACCTTTATTTTTAAACAGTAGTAAACTTGTAAATTATCAAATAAATTTGCGACTTATGTAGATCTAATAAGAGTGATTTTTAAATATGTTAATTTTGTTGTACAATTGTAAAGAAAATACTTAAATGGCAATAAATAACTGAATTGTATTGTAGTGTAGTTGAAATGCCTTGATATAATGACTACTGTGTCATTCCTATTTTTTAGAACATCTAAGTACTCAGTCTGTTTAGATATAGAGCACAGCTATTGAATTGGATAGAGAAACGTGAAAGGATGTATGCGGCACCTTTACCAGATTGTATCTTAAAAAAAATAAAAAAAAGCGAGATTTCCCCAAAAAACGGGACATGAAAAAAAAACAATTTTCTCTCCCAAAAAACTCCTACAACCTGGGAACCTAGTAAAACGACATTACGTTCCCCATTCAGGTACTCCCGTTCCACATTTTCTAATTTTTCCGAATTCTTGAGGTATTGTATGTTGAGTGGCGAAACTCAACGCCGCCGCGTGCTAATGGTAATATAATAGGAAAAAAAATCTTGTGAGAGCATTTTATCACGAGTGTACTCTGCTAACTCAAACTAATTGGGACAATTAACTTGTTAACAACTCTAGTTGAAGCTGTATGTTTATACATATTTTAATAGTATTTTAGTATTAGACTTGCTTGCTATATCCGTTAGTTGTGGCTTCAAATACTGATTGATATTCGGATGGAAAATATTTCTTTTTGTCTTTTGGTTTAAATAAAATAACATTTTTTGTTTTTACCCTGGGGACCAAATCAACATATAAAACCAACGTAAAATAGAGGACTGACTGAGACAATATCATACAATATTCATATCAAACTGAACTGTCTTTCCGCATATATTAACATGTTTTGCTTTTAAGGAGAGGTACAATTACGTCTCATTATAAGTGTTTCGTTACTCATTTATCTAAAGACGTTGAAAATTAACACATTAGTTCAAAATAAGAGGAATTAGCAGCTTTAATGAGGACCGATCGTGAGAAAACCATATTGTAGCTTACATTATACAGGAATTTGCATAAATTGATTCATTTTTATATATATTTATATCTTTATTTACTTGTTAATAATATAAACACTATAAAGTGTTATATATTAAGTTATATTATTAGCTTAATATTTACTGTTTGTTTAAATTCAGTAGGTTATTAAATACAAAAGTTATATAATTATTAAAACAATTATTTGACAAAATTGTTTATAATAACTGTTTTATTGAATTGGTTGGAACTCCCTTTTTTCTGTTTTTAGGAGTATATTAAATAATGTAAATAATATATTAGAAAACTAAAGTAATGCTGATTAGTAAATTAACAATTATGTGGTTCCAGCGGGCGAAGCCGCGAGCGCGTCACTAGTAAATAATATTTTTACATTTTTCGTGAATTGAAATCACCGGAAGTCTTAAATGATTTACACACAGATAAGTATACCTACTTTTGCAAAGGCCGTTGTGTGTACACTCACGTTTTTGATATCCTATCATAAAAATATATACATCGATAGTATGAAGATAATGTAGTATTAACAATTCAAACGGATTTAGAGTGGAAATTTTACTTCATTTTTTGAGCTTCACGCCCACATGTAGCAGAATAGGTACTGGGGACCTTAAAATGCTTCCTTAAATGAAAATACTTCTTACATCATACCCAAGAATTAAAATTTTTTCTTTCATCCTAAAGGGAATAGAACCCATAAGCGTCGCGCTTATAGTCAAATGCTGTGCTGCTACGACAGCGGCCCGCTGTTTTAACTTTCATATTGTATCCCGCACGTAAGCTGAGGGTAACAGGGAACCTAGTCACTTATTAATCCACTTTGCGCCGAATTCTACATTGCGTGATACGTGGTGGAACTTAACACCGCGCTCTTATAGTATTAATATAATACCATAGAGCTCATTGATAAGAACAGGTAATAAGATAATGTTGTATTAAACTATTAATCATACGAACGGATTTCGATTGGAAATTTTACATACTTTTGAGTCTATAAAATTATCTAGCCTATCATAATCAATTAATTACCTACTATATCAGATAAGAATCAGTAATGTTTTATTTTAGTTTTCACACTTGGAATTGCTTGCTTTACAACAGAAGTTAATGAATAATCACTCAGGTTTTCCACTTTTCCGTATTTGTTTGGTTTTTTTAAACTTCACGCTTTATCTCTAGCTGAGTAGCCGGAAAGAAGGGATTAACAAATGCTACAGTCTCTTTTTAGCTTCACTCTGTATACCGCACATAGCAAGGTAAACATAGGGAATTTGGGAACATAGTGTTAGGCCTCTCCGTTTCCCATTAGAATTTGTATTCCCTCGATAATTCGGCAGAACGTTGGGAACGGATCTTAAACAGAAACGGAGTATCTTGACAAGGGGTTCCCAAATTCCCTCTGCCTACCCTGATATGTGCGATACAGCGTGAAATTATTCTGTTCTATTTATAGCTTCGTTCTCGTTCTTCGGTGGAAGTGTCTTGGTTGGTCTCTCTGTTTACCATACCTACTTTGCTGTAAGAAGTTTGAAAGTTAAGAAAACTATTGTCCCCAGTATTCGAGCACAAGTATTAACTGTGATGACCGAATCGTATTAGCCATCGTCCTCTATAGCGGTCAAAGCCATGAGACGTACATGGTCGATATGAAAAATGTTAATTCTTCGTAAACTTATTATTGATTTTACAGTAGTACAATAATGTTCCAAAAGTTTTTGATACGAATATTCTAATTACACTCTCTATGTACAATATATTTTTAATTTATTTTATTAATAATTATTTATTTATTGTTTCACAGAAAAATATCCAGAAATCAAGAAGTTGTATGGTTTCGATCCCATGTTCAAATGGGTGGTGACGGGGATGGTGCTCGCCCAGTTCGCGGTGCTCCCGTTTGTGCAGAGCATGAGTTGGCCAGTCCTTTTGATCCTGGCGTACTGCTATGGTGGTGTTATAAATCATTCTCTTATGTTAGGTGAGTGATCCTGAATGTGTTCAGTAGATTCGAATAATTTAAGTCAAATGTTTTGGCAAAGAAATAACTAACTTCTTAATTGTAAAGAATAGATTTTCTGCGATATATTTATAGATTACAATTTTTCTAATTATTCCTTTATTCTATCGAAAATGTTATAATTCTACTAGGAAGTACCTACCGTGCAGAATTTCATACAAAATGTGACAGAGATGAATATAAAAACTCGTATTATCTGAGTTTTCTTAGAAGTTAATTTGTCTGCTCCAAAGTTTTCTAAACTCCAAAGGAATATAGATCTAGATATTTCATGTTAAATTCAGTTTGTTACCACCGGGTTATATTAAAAAGGAACAACAAAGCGATCCTTTATAGGATACCTTTATAGGAACCTTTATAGGAACCTTTATAGGTTCCCTTTTTTCATATAGGGAACTCTAACAACTAAATAGGTTAATATTTTGACTATGGCCTGAGCTCTAATATGAGATTTCATCTGATTATATTCATACTGAAGAAGTCGACACCTATTAAACAATACAA
The DNA here is from genome assembly GCA_000313835.2 of Heliconius melpomene melpomene. Taxonomy (NCBI): domain Eukaryota; kingdom Metazoa; phylum Arthropoda; class Insecta; order Lepidoptera; family Nymphalidae; genus Heliconius; species Heliconius melpomene. Next base: position 17,095 of record HE670550.1, on the reverse strand, counting down.
TGATAAAACAATGTAGACTTGCGAGTTGCGACTGATAAGAGATAACATGAAGTATTTATAATTTCCGTCGGCCGATTATGATGAATGGCCTTTTAATGGACACTTGTGATATGTCTGGGTGTGTGTAGTGGAAATCGAACCCGGGATTGTTGACATAACTTTAATATGATTACTAGATATTATTATCATAAAAACACCTTTTTGTAAATTTTAATAAAAATTATAATTAAAACGTATAAGAATAAGTTGTAAAAAAATTGAGGTCATCGTGGTTCAGTGGGATAGTATCTGAGTGTAAACGAGTCAGTCATGGGTTCAATTCTACTCTATAGAATAAATTAATTTCACTTCCTCTGAGTTCCGTCCATGTTATTATTTTTCTCATTTAAGTCTAAATTAAAATATTGTTTGTTCCAGCGATTCACGAAATAGCCCATAACCTGGCGTTCGGCCACAATCGGCCGTTGCACAACAGGTTGTTTGGTTTCTTTGCTAATTTACCAATTGGCATACCGATATCTATTAGCTTTAGGAAGTATCACTTGGAACACCATAGGGTAAGTTTATTTTATTTTACACGTATAAATGGCAAACAAAGGTTAATGGGGAACTTAGTATATCAACACTAGGTTCCCAGGTTTCCTCTGCTTACCCCACTATAGGCGGAATACAATGCAAAGCTAAAACAAATCTTAATTTTCAGTACCAAGGCGACGAAGTAATAGATGTCGATCTACCCACTTTAGTCGAAGCGAAACTTTTCTGTACGACCGGTGGGAAGCTGCTGTGGATAATATTGCAGCCGTTTTTCTATTCTCTCCGCCCTTTGGTGGTTAGACCCAAACCACCCACCCCCTTGGAGGCCATCAATCTCATTATACAATTGTTCTTTGACGCGATAGTTGTTAAAGTTTTTGGTGAGTTTGTGTTTCTTTAAGTATCTGTTGGTGCGCTTCTCGCGGCCCGATATGTATGTACTACACATATCGAGACCGACTTGGCGTGGGGGCTCAGGCGCGAGACTAAACGCCACAGCTGTTAATTCGATTTCCACTTGGGAGAATAAAATATTTTTAATTTTCATTTTCTTGCTCTGTTAACAAGGCAAAGCGCGGCATTGATTTACCCCACTGAATACACACAACCTCAAGAAGTCGCCGGAAAGTGGAAAAGCAAGTGTTGTAACACTAGGTTCCCAAGATCCCTTTGCCTACCCTGCTATGCGAGATACAGCGTGATAGTAAAAAAAATACACAAAAAGTAATAATAATAATTAAGCCTACATTCTATGTTTAATGAATAAATTTGTTTTAATGTTTTCAGGCTGGAAAGTACTAGGCTACCTCTTAATAGGTTCTCTATTGTCTATGGGGATACATCCTGTAGCAGGTAATATATATTTTTCGATACTATAAAGTTAAATGTAGGAAATTGATTATAGCTTTCATTTATTTAAAAATTACATTACCTTTGTTTTATTTTAAATAAATATATTAAGTGGGGGTTTTCTGCACAATTATCACGCAAACAAAAACTAAAGGAAAATTAAGATTATATGTATAGCTTATTAAGGCTATTATTGCGCAATATAACAGTATCTGTCTGTACACGAGATAATAGTGGGTTCGACTTCCACTCGCGTCACGTTGATTGTATTTAAATTATTTTCATTTACCTGCTCTAGTAGATAAAGTGTATCGTTAACTTCCACCACTCCAAACACAATATCTCTAAAATTCGAAGGAGAATGGAGTGTCTTAACATTATTTTCATTATGCCTTCCTGCAATTTGTATATATTAAAATTTTGTTCCAGGTCATTTCATATCAGAACACTATATGTTCCGTAAGGGTTTCGAAACTTATTCTTACTACGGACCCCTAAATTGGATAACTTTTAATGTCGGCTATCACAACGAACATCATGACTTCCCAGCTGTGCCTGGTAGCAGGTTACCTGAGGTAAGGATTTACCTGTTTGAAGTTTGCCTAAAATTACCTTTTTTACCTAATCTGAAATTGTTAATTATTATATAAATTAATTCAATTCTAAGCTACAAAAAAAGACCAATTATCTGATTTGAAAACAATAAAAAGAATAAGAAATCGAATGCCTAGAAAGATCTATAGATAGCTTAGTGATAAGCCACTACATTCCTCACTTTCTAAATATTAAGTATATTAGTAGTAGTCTAAAATTAATAAACGAAATATTAATATTTATACTTAAATTGGAAGTTAAGTTCCGCCACTCAAATGCAATTCCTCCAGAATTTGGCGGAAAGCAGAGAACGGAAGTGTCTTAATGGGAACGTAGGAGTATCTTAATATTAGGTTCCCATAACCACAACCTGTAGGACGTTTGTAACCCCGGCGCCACAACTGGCCTCTTTTTTAAATTCAAATCGTTGTAAAATATAAATTCAAGTATCCTTATCGATGTTAATAGAGATATAAATGACTGTCTATTGATAACGTGAAGTGTTGTAATATGTGTGATAAGAAGATTGACGTTAACTAGTACTGAGTGCTGACTTTGCCTGGATTTAAATAGGATTTTCTTTACAAACTATAAAATAAAGTTAAACTTTTGCCTCAGCAGTAGGGATGAGTTCGATATATCAAAACGTAACTTAAAACCGTTATGTTAAGGAAAACATAACGTATCGATACATGTTTTTAGAAAACCGTTTTTACAGAAACTTAAAACTCAACATAGCTGTGATCTGAACAAAAACGTAATAACACAAAACTTCTGAAACGTCAAACGATTTTATATCGAAACTAACTTCCCCTCTTTCTAAGTAACTTATTCCGAACGGGCGTAAATGAGATAAGGCGAATATCTGATGAACTGATATTCGCTACCTCTCTTTCTATCCATATATTCTTCACGGGTGTAAAAGAAATGAAGCGAATATCCGATAGCTAACTAACTAGCAGATTCATGTTTTGGCGGTTTTCTTAGTTAGTTACTAGTTCTTCGTTGTGAAATCGAACTTCTAAATAAATGAATAAGGTTGAAATTTGGATTTAAAATTTGATTTTGTATTTTAACATTATTTCAATTTAATTACTAAATATTGTTTTTT
>HE670550.1:0-13904 GCA_000313835.2 Heliconius melpomene melpomene | reverse complement strand
AATAGACCTGATATAGTACTAGTAGACCGAGCGGCGCGCCGCGCAGTGATTGTTGACGTTACTATCCCACATGATGAAAATCTCGTGAAAGGCCGAAAAAGAAAAACAATCTAAATATTTGGACCTAGCCCATGAGATTACCGCCATGTGGGATGTCAATGCGACTATCATTGTGCCGATAGTGGTTTCGGTTAACGGTTTAATAGCGAAAAGCCTCGACCAACACCTTAAGAGGCTATCGCTTAGCTGTTGGATCAAGAACCGGATACAGAAGGCAGTATTACTTGAGACGGCACGTATTGTGCGGAGGTTCCTCTCTCTGGAGCCCTAGCCACCGATGGCTTGGACCCTTGTCCCGCCCTCGGAAGTGTGGTTTTTTATATTTTTAAATGTATCTTTTTTATAATAATTTATATTTAAAAATGTAAAATTGATTCGCTTAAGTTATTACTTTCTCCATATTCATGTTATTTTGGGAAATTACTTAGGTGGTTAGTTCTACTCCAAATCAAATCGGAAAATGATACGTAAATATTTTGATATGTTTAAAATTTACATTTATAAGGGCAGCAGCTTTTATTTAAATTTTAGTAATCAATTTTAGTTATTGTTAAATGCTACTTATTATATAAAAAAATTGATTAAATTATTTAGCAATCTCCGTAAACAAACAGTAATGTCAACTTGACACGCCATTTTTATGAGAAAAAACTTCACTACAAATATGTATGAGATGTGACGAATCACGAATAGTAACGTAACGAATGTATGACATCACTAGTTCTTGCCTATGTTACGATTGCCATTTTAGTATTAACTTTGCTAGAATATAGGGAAATCACTTATATTTTATACTTTTTGAGTTTAAACTACTTATTATAAAAATGATAAATATATTTTTCAATAACAGAATTGTTATAAGGTTGATCATAATATATTTTTTTAAAATACATTTTCATTTTATTGTAAGTACTAAGAGGAACGTTAAAATCATTATTAATAATAAAATATTATGATATCAAGAATACGTATTATAATTTATTTTGTTACAACGGTAACTTACGTTTCGGCAAATAACATTCTAACACATGGCAACCCAAGTTATGTGTTAACCAACCGATGTTTGTAGTGTTATCTATCATGTTTTTATCAAAAAAGTGATGTTTTTCAACTTGTTTGAAGTTAAATCTACTTATATTTAGTGGTAAAGTACATTAATTATCTAGACTTTATCTTATCAGGCGATAACATTGTAATATAACAAAGTTTGCTTAGGTTATATCGAAAGACGTTTTGGGGCCACTATACATTCATGTTTTTTAATATTTCTTATACAAACGCTGGCGTTACTACACGGGCGAGGCCGTTAGATGATAAAAAACCTTCATGTTATGATATACAACAACTTTTCTCTCAACTACAATTCATATTTTATGAGTATATCACACAAAATCCTATACTAATTCAAGTGTGTAAACTTTTTGTTTTTCGTTCGACCTCGATAAAAATATTTGGCGGGACACAGCCTTCGATTGCGTTACTCTAATGCAATTTATTAAGTAACTATGTTTATTCAGACTATGCAAATAAAATAAATAAACATTGGGAAACAATATCAGTGATATGCTTATCACGTTTTATTTTTATTGCAATTTGTAATCGGTTTTTATTGTTAGTCACTTATTAATAATGTAATGAGCTAAATATAATACAATTGTATTAATATGGTTTATAAATTTTTTCGGATATCTTGAGTTCCATTTTTTATATTATTTTAGTATTGATATAATTGTAAATATGATAATGATGTTTTAAAATATTATATACTGTTACTTTTATTTATTATGTTCTTTAAGAAGTTACCAGGCTCCTCTATTTAATAACCAAATAGAAATTAATCCTTAAATACAAGTTAAATAAAAAAATACACTAAATTTAGCATGATTATTCAAAATTTAAAAATATAACACTAGAATATCATCCAATAGAATATAATTGTTTGGATTCATTCTTCTTTTTCAGGAATCAATTATATACTATAGTGAATAGATATCTTGAAATTGGTTGATAAATAGAGATAGAAGTGTTTTGATGCTAGGTTCTTTCTGCTCATTCTGCCATATGCAAGATGAAGTGTAAACATTAAAAATATATCTACAAATATAATAATAAATCAATTTATATATTTTTTTCTGATATGAAATTAATATTATACAAAATATTATTTTTTTAAATATATATTGAATTTCAATTGTTGACATTGATTAATCTACCTAATTTGGCCTTAATGTAATCTTATTATTAACTTAACTGAGGCTGAAGGAGGAAATATATATTAATAACGGTTTTAAATAAACTCCTATTGTTTTGTTTGTGCTTCTATCAATTATACATATGTATTGTGTTTACTAATATGAAAATACTAGTTAATTAAATATAATAGTAATAATTTTAATATCACTTTCTGTCCATTTTTTTGAAGCAGATTGTGTGTTTCAGAGCAATTAATTGAACAAAATATTTAGCCTTTATGTACTATTTTTAGTCCTAATCCTTATTAATCTTACACTAAGAATGTTTCAAACTCTAATATCACTCATTTAGTGCAAAAATAATGTAATTGCATTATTTAAAAGTTGATAGTAGTCCATTCATATGTAGACTACTTAGTCATATGGGGAAATGAATTATTTAATATTTTTCCCACTGAGGTGACAAGATAAGGCTTAGCACGCAGTTCTGAATAAATTCAGTAATAAAAGTTAAAGTACCGAATAAATGGAAAAAATGGAGTGTCTAGCTATCACACTAACACTAGGGTCCCACTGCCTTCCCTGTTATATGGAACCTCTATAGCATAAATCTAATAATAAAAAAATATATCAATGTATGTAGAATAATTATTTTTTATCTTTAACTGCAATATTTCAAAAACACAACAATTATAAATGAGCACAATAAATAATGAATGATATATAGTTTCATTGATAAACTTAATTTTTTTGTATTTCTTATGATATATTATAGTAGATATATTTTATTCAACTTAATTGTTATTTTTTACAGAATGGTGCATCTGAATGTTCACAAAAAAAAATGTCCCGCCATGAGAAAGCAAAAAGCGGCTTTGTGAGTATTAAAATATTCTTTTAATGTTTTTTTAAATATGCTGTAATTTTTGGTCTCGGCTTATAAATAATAATTGCTGCTGAGAGCTATTACAAATAATCGTACCCTTAAAACTTTATGAATGTCTTTTTATATTCAATTTCATGTTTTTAAGCTTTATTTTGAATTTAGATAGTAAATAGGGAAGAATAATGTATACACAAATAATATTTCATTTATAGAAAGAAAATATTTTATTATTCATTAGTTGTTTATTAATGACATGAAAAAATGTACTACAAAAAACTCATACCCCTAATATAAATTATCAAGGCCCTCATGGCGCAGTGGCACAGCTTTTGATTAAATGCGGCGAATGTGGTTTCGATTCCCACTCGGCCTAATAAATTATTTATTATTGTAATTTTTCCACTCTTTACTTACTGTAGGGTACATCGTGAATCGATAATAAATTATTACAACATTTCGAGGCCAATGTGTCACTGCTGAAAATCGTCTGGCTGTAACCGCAACACTTGTGGATTTGATTCCGATCTTGATATTGAAATATTTTCATTTCCCCGCCCCAACAAGATAAAGAGCGGTGTTAAGTTCCGCCACTCGTACAACGTCTCGAATTATGGCGCAAAAGAGTGTCCTAATATTAGTTTCCCTCTGTTTACCCTGCTATACGCGGGATACAGCGTGAAAAATAAACAATTTTGAATGCCACTCAACAATCATTGTCTAATCTGTCAACATTGCGATACGTTATCGTTGCTGGTTCAGTTTTCAGGTGACTTTCGATACGCGAACACGTAAGATTTGAATTTATGTTAGAAAACAAGGTATATTTAATAAAAAAAAATAGAAGGAAAGTGTTACCAGTGACTCAGTGGTTGTGATAAGTGTTAGAATTAGTTAAGTTTTAAAACATTTAGTGGAGTATGTGCAATTCAATGTGAAATTCTTGTATTATCAGCAAAGTGAATAATGTTTATTGAATACTTATATATCTACATATACACATATTTACTTATAACACAATAATTAGATTGTACGTAGCTCAAAGAGATGGTTGTGGATTCAAATCTCTTTAGTTTTTGTAAGACAAAGTACAGCGTTAAACTTCGCCACCTGGCACGTAAAATGTCTTAAAAATTGGAGAAAAACAGTAGCAAAGTAGAAGTAGGTTTTCTTTATATTTCTATATATATTTATAGATAGGTACTAAAGCATATAAACGAATGTTCTAGTAACTAGTTCAATACTGCTGCATAGATAAACGTTAATATGCTATTAAGTGTCGATTATAAAATTGGATCACTAATATTTACCAGTTTTAGTGTTTTTTATATATAAACTCATACAAATGTTGTTTCTTGTTGTGACTATAAAGCAAAGTTAGAAAAAAAACTATTTTTCTTGCTTAGCAGTGTAGGCAGAGGAAACATAGTGTTATGACAATATGTTTCCAATTTTCGTTTTTTTAATAAACCAAAATCTATTATAATTGATCGCTGTCTGTATATGGAAGATATATGAACACAAAATAGTTTGTCTGCTCGTTTGTTCACGCTAATCTTAGAAACGGCTTAACCGATTTAAATGTTGTTTTAACTATTCGCGGGCGGGTCGGTAGTCGAAATATAAAATTTTAGGTATGCCGAGACTAGCGTTTGGCGCTCAGGCTACCCCTCTATGGCTAAAGCGTGAAGCTAAAAAGGAATATATAAAGATTTGTAGTGGCATTTGAAGCCGCACCTCTTCGGAAAACAGGTACAAGTGTTCCAGCCTGACATTTTTACTTTTACTTTCGTTCACATCCTGCAACAATGAAATTTCTAAACGGCAAGTGATGTTAGTAAACCGTTTTATAAGGCTTTCTGTTCACGCATCACCCGCATATGGCTATGTTGACTATGGAGACTAGTGTTGTGACACTCCGTTCTCCACTTTTTATTCTGTTTACAGACATTGGATGTTAGGTTGCGGATCTTAACATTGCACATTTAGAATAAGATGAATGAGAATACTGAATGGAAACTGAGTAATAAAATCATCTCGATTTAGTGAACAAAAACTCTCGAACAAAAAATGAAATGCGCCATATTGACCTTTTTTTAGGTAGGCAGAGAGATAACTTAGTAGTTAAGAAATCCTGTTCGCCACTTCTCATGTTAGTGGCACTGTGTGCTGGGTAGCGAATTTCAACGGATATAGGAATAATTTATTCAAGTGGAAATCGAACCCACAACCGTCGTGTTAGTCAGACGTTTTGCCACTGCGACACAATAGTCCCTAATATATTAATTTATTATGTCTACATGATATGAATCTGTCAATCTCTATGTGTAAGCGATGTTAGATACATTTCAATTATATTACGAAAATATACATACAATTATTAATAGGGTACAACTAAAGCTACTTAAAATTGATAAAGCAAATATTAAATATGTATACAGGTTGCTTAGTCACGAAACGTTGATATGAAATATAAATATCGTGTCATTACGACGAATATATGCTTTTTTATTTTACGCATTTGTCGGAAGAGGCAGAGAGAGAGAGAGAGAGAGAAAAAGAGGATTGAAGGTCCCTCTGGTCAATAAATATTAAGGTTTTCTGTGGCTCATTCTCAGCAGAAGTGCCTTCCAAATTGATGTTAGCTTGTTGTTGGGCTGACAATGATGACATTTTTCTATATTATTGGGATTCGAAATTGCTTATATTGACCAAGTTTAATATAAAAATAGCTTCACGCTGATGATGTGTCTCGCACAAAATACCTCGTGAAAATGGTAGGAAATGGGAGACGGAGTGTCTTAACACTAGGTTAGTAATATGAAACATGGTGTTGGTGCTGCCATCCCTGCTAATTGCAAAATACATTGCAAAGCTAAAGCCTAAAAACATAGCTAATAAATATTTAAAAATGAAAGCTTCGGATACTCTCCATATTTCCTGGTTATTTCCTGGTTCCTATAACCCTTCATGGGCTATCCAACACAAAAATAAATTTTAAATTAATAAGAAGTGAGTGCAAATATTAGTTATCTCTTATCATCATAACCTACATTCAGAGTAAAAAGTTACTGTTATTTTATATCCGATAGATTATCACATTATCATAAAGAAAAATTGAACTCAAGTATTTGTTTATGATTTAAAAATAAATATGCCACAGACGCTGAGAATCTGTGGTAGATAGATAACTATCTGTTGTCTGTGAGAGCACTAGTGATAAGGCTGCCTTTGCTGCCACTAGTGATAAGGTTTTCACGCTGTATCCCGCACGCACCACGGTAGGCAGAGGGGACCTAGTATTAAGACGCTCCGTTCCCCACTTTACGCCGTATTCTGGAGACATTGTGTGTTGAGTGGCGGAACTCAACACTGTGTTGCCTCGAGACCAGAGCGAAGTAATGTGTTTAAATAAATATAACATTTTCTCAAGTGAGGTTCGAACCCACAACCAGTCGCGTTTACAGTCACACTGTGCCGCTGCGCCACTGCCCAGGCCGGCCTCAAACTGTACTGGTCATTGATTATTTGATCCCTGTGGCCGATTATACTAGAGTCTAGACGGTTGTGGGTTCTTGTCATTATAATTTATTTAAAAAAAGAAGCCATTGTGATTCAGCGTGACAGCGTCTGTAGGTAAACACGGCAAAGTGCGGCGTTGAGTTCCTCCACTCAAGACACGATGAAAATTGACTGGAAAGTGGGGAACTGAGTGTCTATCTCTGCCTACCAGTACCATTATTAAGTTTACATATTTTAAACGTAAAACTAAAAAAATGCATTTCGCATATTTGATAAGGCAAAACGCAGTGTTCATTTCCGTCATTCAAGTCGCAATATTTTGAACTCGAGTGTGAGTAACGAAATATCTCAATAATAGGATGTCTCTTCTTACCCTGCAAAGCTCATGGATAGAACATGAAGTTGAAATAAAATTGGTTTGAACCTACTACCATCATCGGTCAATCATTCTAAGTCACAATGGAGCTAGATATCCAAATTGTAGGTAAAAATCGAAGCATAATGAGATTAGTTTATTTAATTAAATGTATGGATGTCGCGTGTTATTGAACCACTTAGTGTAAATTAAATTCATTAAGTTTATTGATATAGTGTTTGTTCACGTTTCAAGTAGGTTTTGTTGTGTGTATTATATATGAGGTTGTCGTGGCGAGCGTGTGTCTGTAAACGTGATGGTTGTGGGTTCGATGCCCATGAAAGTGGAAAGTGGGCAACGACGTGGCTTAAGTAACGGAGTGTCATTACACTAGGTTCCCTCTGTCTATCCTGATATGTGTGGGTTACAGCTTGTAGCTTGTAGAAATAAATGGTTTACAAGTAAATCGTATATTTTTCACGACATTTTCGTTTCCTATTAAGACGCATTGAATACACAAAAGAAAATATTAAATATTGCATTCCCTCCAGTGGGAAGCGAACTCACAACCTGTCGCTTTTACAGTCACCCCCTTTGCGCCCTCGCGCCACGACTGGCCTCAAAAAGCTAGAAATACTCATATATATTATCCCCAAATAACAGCATTTTTTTCTTTAAAAGCATTAATATTTTTAGCGTCAAAATGACTTCATTATACAACTATACAACACAATGCTACATAGATTCATCTAAGCATGAGTTTACATAACAAAAGGTATCAAGATTCGTCTCCGACTTACGCAATAGTGACAGACGGACGTACACTGTTTAGTAAATAATTAACTATTAGCTAGTGTTATATGTATAGATGTTAACGTGAAAGACAGGTGTGAAATTGTGGTTGAAATTGATTTGTATCAGTTTTTTTGCATTTAAATTTGAAAATGGAGTGTCTTAACATTACGTTATTACGAAAAACGTGAAACTAAATAGCAAAGTCCGAATTAGATAAATTGTGTGTTGAATGGCGTAACTGAACGCCGCGTCTTGATTTCTAGAGAGATATTACAATATAATTCATTACCAGTTCACGTTTACAGTCAGACACTGTTCCACTGCGACAAGACAGCCTCTTAGGACCAATTATTAAAATTCATCTTGGATATTTTTGATTATTTTAGTCATAGATTCAATACATAACGTATTGAATTAATATTTACGTCATATTATTATCTTAAAGCAGACTGGCCAATCAATATTGTGGTATTAAAATCGTGATTCATTTGTAAAATCAAATTTTCTATGTTAATTGCTCTAAAATCCCTAGTAACCAAGTAAAATGTAACGAATATTTTAACAAAACTTTACACTGTATCGTGCCTATAGCAGTAGAGCAGACAGAGGGAATCAGGGAACCTAATGTTAAATTTTGACAAAATGTTTTCATAAGTTAACTTTACGGGGAAAGAGAATCAACCACTGTATTTCATTATTTTATTGATAAAATTCCTATACTGCAGTTATTTTTAGTTCATACAAAAAGAATTCTTGTTTATTTTATCGGTATCATTTTTATCTTAAACGATAAGTAATTTTATTATATACTGCCTTGAGTGGACAGTATTGCTTTGTTTGAGGTAAATTGTGGTCAAAGTTTCACAATTTTTTCTTAAAATATTTGACTAAATATAACTATATAAGAATTAATTAGGTATTAAATAGTTATTTGGTATTCTCTAATTGTGTATTCTACGGCTTCGCATTACACATGAATCATCAGTTAATTTAGTGACAAGTTGCTTCATTCTTTCATTTTCGTAAATTTTTAGACACTACTAGTTGGAACCTAACGCCGCAAGTTTTCGAATAGATTAGAGAAACATAACGCTACGAATATTAATGTAATATAAATGAGATTTGATGCAATATGTTCATATGATCTGCCATATTTTACTCACTTATATATCTACTAGCTTTTATAAAATTGTCTTTTTATAGTATAGAAATAAATTAAAAAAAATGACTTAATTTTATAAAGTTGCAAAGATAAAAGTGTAAAGTGTTAATAATGAGAGTGAAGTTCTTATTCATAAGTGTAAGTGCTTAAATGAAGTGACAAAATGTATAACAGTATGCCAAGGTTAAAGAGACGGGAGACGTGGAAGAGAAGGAGTGGTGTAAGTATTAATAGTATAATATTGATACCGTCCTCTTGTTATAATTCTTAATATTCTTTACCGGTTTCATTTCTTCGCTCTGACTCCAAGGCAAAAAGTGGGAAACGGAGAACATTATGTTCCCTCTGTCTACCCTGGTGAGCGTCCCACACTCTGATGTGTGTCGCTGTATCTGTACTGTTGTATATGATGGAAAAATGTTGTTGTTTCATATCTATCTAGATAGCTCGCACGACAAATGCGGTTTTTTCCCGAGTAAATTCCGTTACCGCGGGAATTCCAGGATAAAAAGGACCGCTGAGGGTTTACAGAACCCTCAGCGGGCCTTTTTATCATGGAATTCAACCAAACTCTACCAAAAACTGGAGATCTCGAGCTTTTCTTGAAATTCAGGTTTAGCTTAGCCAGAGCACTTTCATCTGATACCTCACTTGAACTAGAGACGTTAATACCAAATTTTGCCCCCCTTTTAAGGCTATTATTTTTTAGAATTTAACTTTATTTTTTTCTAAACTAGTACTATCTGTAAATACCGGAAGAACCCAATTAATTTTAATTCCTTTTAAAGTGTCGAAATACGCGTTTTTTGTTATATAAACTCCCATATTTTTTAAAGTAAATGTAGAATTACTTTTTTTGTCAGGAAATTGTGGGAATTGTTAGATCTTTTATAACATAACGAAAGTCTGGCTCTCCTAATATATGTACAAACAGCGAATAGTTACATTTTTATTATATACAAACCCACACACTAATATACTCACCGTATTTATTTGCATATGATATCATAATGACATCATAAAGATGCCTCGATTAGTGCATTTTTATAAATATTCATAGATATGATGTATTATTTTAGTTGTTAATAGATTTTTATTTTAAGACATTTTAGTAGATCGCTATGTAAAATTTCATATAGTGCCTCTAAATGAAATTTTGCAGTATGACTTCAAGCTCTATATTAGACTTGGCTATTTTTTACCACCAAAATTGTCTAAAAATTGAATTTTATCCCTAGTGAACCCAGAACTTGGCACCTATCGATCTTTCTATTTTTTATCAACTGCTGATGCTGCATTTCACATTTATGTTTTTGATGGGATATATAATAGATACGTATTATTTCAAATGCTTATTAATATCAATTATTACTGTCCTGTAATATTGAAGGTTACTGGTTATAGGTCTATAGAACCACAGTTTATAGGACAAACGACATTCCTCCTCGTGATCTAAGGTCAATATGTCGATTGTCGACACTGATTCATTGTGAATTATTATTAAATATTAGTTATTTTTAGTTTCACGCTGTTGAGAAAACCTTTTCTTCAGACCCTAATCTTCGACCAATTTTCGTGACATTGCGTGTAGAGAGGTGGAACTCATCCCTAAAATATAGAGTTAAGCTAAGCTTTCGCTTCGACTTGTTGCAAGAGTGAAAACTATTTGTGGATTTTGATTCCTACTCGAGAGAAATAATCATTTTTGATTTGATTGTTGCCAAGATATTGAGATATTCTAGTAAAAAAATGCATACAGGTGTAACCGCGTGATGCAAACGTTTAGTCATCTGTCACATGGTCAATGGGAAGGTCGCCTTTATACGCGTATTGTAGGACGTGGTAACCCTGAGTTAATCTTCTAGGTTTATTTAATACTTATACGTAGACAAACTTTGTTTAAGTATAATATAGGTGCTTTTTTATATTTTGCGTTTTCTTTTCGTATGCTCTGACTAGAGCAAGGGTTCCTATTTTTTTCTTGATCAAGGATCTTTTTATAGAATTGTTGTTGCCATGGACCACTATGTAGGGATATTAAAAAAAAAACAAAACGGGCGTTAGTCCTGCTGCTCTCCAGACTGCTTTCCAGATTCACCGCTATTCGCCATTTGTGCTATTAGAGCGAGGATATAAAAATGCTTCACTCCCTCCTAATGAGAATCGAACATACAACTGTCGCTCTATGTACGCACTATGTAGCAATGGCGTTGACTTTAATACTATATATTAAGTAACTTATCTCATCTAGATAAAAATTAGAGCTTAAATTCTCACGCTTTCATTTTCTATTATTTTTATATCATTGTTGAGTTTTGAATCCCAGTTATTAATTTAAAAAAATATAGCTACGTTTTATCGTCTTTTTTAACCGACTTCTGTAAGAAAAGGAGGTTATCAATTCGACTGTATTTTTTTTGGTTTATGTATTTTCCTCATGTACATAGTTGGGAAAGAAATAACTTAGTCCGATCTCCGCTTCCCTCTAATTTCTTTACGTTACAAGTAGATGGCGAAACTAAACACCGCGATTTATATTACATGTTTTTTTAGCTTCACGATCTAACCCGCACAAAATAGGGTAGGTAGAGGGAATCTGGGAACCTAGTGTTAAGATATTTCGCTCCCATTGAGAAGAAGACGCTTTCGTTGCCCATTTTCCAAACTTTTCTTTTCGCTGTTTCGAAATAATAAGTCTATAATTAGAATTTGTATAAAATTGTATAATTTAATATTGTTTCTCACTAAAATAATAATAAAAAGTTAAATTTAGAAATTACTATTGTAAAGTAACTATAGAGAAATATGAAACAGATGAGAACGCGGGAGGTTATGTCATTAACGTCATGATCAATTGAATGTGTGTTGAGGCGCCAGTGCGCTATTCATAGTTAATAATGCAAGCTTCAAATATTATTTTTTTAAATTAATTCTAAACGCGATGGGTTCCATTCCCACTCGGGGGAATGGTTATATTTATATTATTTTTATTTTCCCGCTATGGCGCCGACAGATGCGGAACTTAACGCCGCGCTAGGTCTTGCCGCAGCAGAGAAATAAACAATAATTTGTTCTCCCGGGCTTAGTATTAGAATTTAGTTTATTCGTCCGTGGGAATCAAATCCACGACCTTTGGGCTTACAGCCAGACATTATTATGGTCATATTTGATTGATGTATCATATAAATTTATTTATAAAGGATTATTCCATAAATTTTATATATAATGCTTTAAAATATATAAAATTAGAAACTTTTTCGTTCGAGCTCTAAGAAAAAGTGACTAAATTAAACACTAATTGCAAATGAAGGGAAATTCGTTTTAAATAAATAGTTATAAAGCAATTTGTCCTTTACTGGAAGGAGGAAGTTAATAAAATTAAATTTCCCAATACTTAATTTTTTTAGCTTGGCATTGTATCCCGCACAACGTGTTTTTAGCACTTGGTTCCTTTTGCCTACCCTGCTGTGCGGGAAAAAGCGTGAAACAATATGACATCATATTAATTCCAGTCTCATACTATAAACTATACAAGGTTTAATCGACGCAAGCGCATAATAATTTAACATTGTGTGTGACTAAAGTACAGTAGTTGGTTTATATTCGTTATAAGTTGTTGTGTTTTTTGTTGCCAGTACTTTTATTTTTAATGGTGTTTTTTTTTTATTTTATTATAATTTTTTTAATTTTGAAAGTGATGATGATGTTATAAATGGATGCCATGTGGGATATGTTTACTGTAAGTAGATAATGTTTTTTTTTGCATTTTATACTATAGGTCAGGAAAGCAATTGATTGATTCAGTTTTTTGATTTTTTTAGAAACATTTAGACCATTTTTAACTGGTTCAAAGAAAATCTTACACTGCTAAGCAGCAGAATAGAGAAATATATGAAAAATGTATATTTATTATAATAATTAATTAATATTATAGAAGTTTAGAGCATGAGCTGGTGGTGGAAAAAGCAGTACTGCCTGATACAAGTGTCGCAGATCTACTTAGTTTTTTGTAGCTTCATGCTTTATCCCGCATTTAGTCAGGTAGAACCTTGTGTTATGGTGTTGAGTAGATTTCGATCTACTCGCCCACAACCGTCTCGTTTACACTGACTGCTTTGCCAATGTGCTACACTAATTTCCTTCGAAATACATATTTATATTTTTAAATTATTTATGTAATTAAAGTACACTTTAAAATTAATAATATGTATCACAAATGAGTGAAAATATGTTAAATAATAGCTTAGTAAAAAATATCGGGACGATGATGTCATGTATTAAGTAAAACGCACCCGCTAAGTTAAATGATCAACACATGTTCATAGTTTATAATTATTATAAAAGACTACTGACGCCATCATAACGCAGCAGTTGGGTAAAGAGTGTATGAATGGAATGGATCTAGATTCCAATTCACG
The DNA here is from genome assembly GCA_000313835.2 of Heliconius melpomene melpomene. Lineage (NCBI taxonomy): Eukaryota > Metazoa > Arthropoda > Insecta > Lepidoptera > Nymphalidae > Heliconius > Heliconius melpomene. Next base: position 517 of record HE670550.1, on the reverse strand, counting down.
CGCCGGGAGATTGTTTTATTAAATTAAATTTTCTTATTTTAAACACGCTATGGAGCCTCACGAGCTGATTATCCTCAAATGTTTGAACCTTCAGCCTTCCTTGCTACTTGGGAAACGTAGTTCTAGTAATTCCTTAAATTTAAAATTTCTTCCATTTCCTTAGTATTACTTTCTGTCTGACCTACGAGAGATATCAAAAAACTCATAATTTAGATAATTATAATGTCAGACTGCATACTTTAACTGTGAACATATGTCTTTATTTTATAATTATTGTAAAGCAATGAGTCACTAAGTATTGTATATGGGGATATAGCCTTGTATTTGAAAGACTGAGTAAATAGTCTGTGGTTTGTTCAAATATTGGGACAAATGGATTTGAACTCGTGACCTTCATAGTAAAATATATTTACTATGTTTTAATTTTCATTGCCATCCTTTTTTTTGTTTACTATATGTGGTAAGACAAAGCGCGGCGTTCAGTTTCGTTAATCAAAAATTCTCAATAGTGGCTTAA
>HE670548.1:19361-147247 GCA_000313835.2 Heliconius melpomene melpomene | reverse complement strand
TACTTATATTTTATTGTAAAATAAAGAGTTCTCGCGTCTGAGTATCATTTTATTAATTTTAAAATTACTTTACCTTTCGTAACTATTTTCGTAAACGTAACGTTCTTTTTTTTCTTGTTTAAAAATTTTTTTCTTTCGTTGAAATTAACAGAACTATTGTTAAAAATTATCAGGAACTATTTTATTCATCCCTATGAGTGCAGATCTTGCCCCGATTTTTATTTGCAAAAAAATGATCTGCTACGGGAAGTTAGCAGATCATTTTTTTACATAACTTTTTCAGGGGTAAAAACGGCAGAACTATTTATAAAACCTATCAGGAACTATAGAACTCAGGTGCATGCGAAGAGAACTCCATTTTTTTTTTGATCTGCTGGACAATGCTCTGCTAAGTTCACAGACATGTGTCTTAACACTATGTTCCCTCTTCTTACACTGCCGTCTGCGTGGTACAGCGTAAAGTTGATTTGATTTAATTTATTTTAACTATTCGGTCCATCGACATGGCTGTTCATACGTTTAGCTAGTAAGTCAGCCAGCGTAACTAATATTTAGTGGTCCATCATTCAATTAGATGTTCCGAGAGGTCATGGCGTTCCTCCCACGGTCAACGTTTTATCGGCCAAACTGGAGCGGCCCCGAGCTCCCGCATCGCTGGCCATTGTTTTATTTAGTACAGTTAAAAATTTAATTGAACCTAATAATTGTAAATGAAATCGGTTTGCTTGTTTTCGGGTGACCTTTTTTACGAAAAATCAAAAGAGTCATTATTTTCTATCTGGATCAGTCGTGATGCAGTGCACAAAGTGTGATTGTAAGCGCGACTGATCGTGGGTTCGACCCCCACTCGAGAAAATAAAATATTAAATAAATAAGCGGGGAACAGAGTGTCTTAGCACTAGGTTTCCTCTGCCTACCCTGCTGTGTGCGGGATACTGCGGGAAGCTGATAAAAAATTGGATTCTTTATTATTAAAATTTCTGTTCGTCGTTGTTTTTATTTTATTGATTGTTATCGTGGATGCTGACTGAACGAAGCGTCGAGCTTTGTTCAAAAATAGGTCAGGACTATTTGTTATACCAGAAAGGAGTGTTTTTGGTTTTATTTATTTACTAGCGGCCCGACCGCGGCTTCGCCTGCGTGAACTACGTTATTATTAATTTCTGTCTCCTACGTCCTATAAGTGACGTCCATGCAAAATTTGAGACTTCTAGCCTTTGTAGTAACGAAGTTTCATACAAACTTTCAACCCCAAAATCAACCCTTTAGAAGTCGAATATTGCAAATTCCTGTCTTAGCGAGCACCTACGTCCTATAAGTAACTCCTATGCAAAATTTGAGATTCCTAGCACATGTAGTTTCTGAGATTTCGTAATGAGTGAGTGACCTTTCGATTTTATATATATATATATAGATATTAATTAGAAATTAAAAAAAATACATATTGCCAGTTAGTTTTATGTAAGTAATAACAGTATGTGTTAACTTGGAAGTTGTAATTTTTCACTTGTTAAAAGTCACAAGTATTATAAACGTTTCGTCATGTTGTAGAACAAGTGTTTTTGTGTCAACCGGGCCCTACATATTATTTGTTAAATAGTCATTTATTTGTGGCAATCATTACTAATACTTTAAAATGTTATTTTTACTAATATTTTAATTTTCTCGCTCTCGTAACAAGGCGAAGCGCGGCGTTGAGATCCACCACTCAACACGCAATGCCAGAAAAATTGGGCGGAAAGTGGTCAACGGAGTGTCTTAACACTACGATTCCATAGCATGCACTACTATATGCAGGATTCAGCGTGAAGCTGTAAAAAAAAAATTCCTTCAGATTTAATTTGTAATTTTTAGTTTGAAAAAAAAAGCTAAATCTAATTATAAAGATATATTCTATGATATCTATTGATCTTCATATAACAAACAACTAGCATTATATTTAGAAAGTACACCAAAGCTAAGTTAACCTTATCAAATCGTATAGCGGCGTTAACTCCTAAATGATTTGTTTCCGCAACGTAACTAATCAAATTGAAATGGGAATCTGTTGCCGGTATTGTACAATGAACCTCAAATATAGATTTGATAATACATTTTTCATTTTAACTAGTGACCCGCAACTTCGCCCGCTTGAACTACACAATCATTTTAGCTCAATCTGAATTACTTTCGCATTAAAAAAGTAAAAATGCATTTAAATCGGATAACCCTTTTCTGAGATTAGGGTGCACAAATGCACAGGCAAACAGATGAAACTTCCAAAAATCATTATTTTTGGTTTGGTTTGGTTTCTTTGTAATAAAGCATCAGCAAGCAGAGAAGAAAGAGATGAGTGAGATGTCCATGTCCGACTACTATTATATTATAAAGTCATGCAACTTTGATAATTACTTCATATTGAGAATTGGTGGTATTAAATAATTACAAGAATTATAAGATGTTTAGATAACGAATAAAACTTGAAATTATCTCCGAAGATGAAATCCAACAGAGCGTGACCCGTTGTGGGTGATGGGTGAAACTTCTCACATTACTGTGAGAAAATCTTATATTATTTTACGTGAGATTCCTTTAATTCAAATTGTTAGGAATGTACACAACGGTTATGTGCAGTTGCAAAATTATTACTAAAATTATTATATATCTCATTAACGAAGTTCGATCAAACGCTCTCAAATCTGAGATCGATCTTGAGATGTAATTTTCATTCATAGATATATTATTAATGGAAATGACAACTGAAGATCGATCTCAGAGATGAGAGCGATTTATACCTAAATACAGGTCTTAGAATGGCAGTTAGAAAAAATCTAATTGTGCTAAGCATATCTTAAAGTTATATAAAACACGAATAAATCTTAAATTAGCTTCGTTAATTATGTCTTACTCTCACAAAGTCAGTTTTATCTTTATGTATATCAAGAGACACATTTTGAATTTTTTACTTCTTCATGTTATATCTACCTTACGGTCAGGTTCCCACAGCATGACAACACGTCATCTCATTACATGACAAAAATTATGATTTCATTTTTTTTTTGAGTTTTTTTCTTACAAATTTAAATTATTTAACAAAGATTAGTTTTACTTGAATAGTTAAGATATTTGTTAGATTCTTGCATTTTGACGTGAATTTTTTTATCAGCACACGATTTGCACGACTGACCAAACGGTAAATACCGGTAAATACTCGCGCTCCGATCAAACGCCTAATACCTACTTGGGACGGTTGTGCAATAATTTACTGTTATTGTCGCAGTAACAGATAGTTAAATAGGGTGATAAATTTTTCAGTGTGGCGCCTTTTATAGTTTTGATATCATTGATTACATACGCACAGTTTAATTTTTTTTCTATTTATTATAGTGTCTTGTTCTTATTGATATTTTACTATGATTTTTAATATATTTATGCTGCATATACTATACTCTCCAGTAAGCAGAGGGAATGTAGTGTTAAGAGAATCCGTTTCCCACTTGCCGCCGAATTTTTGAGGCATTTCGTGTGTAGTGGTGGGACTCGATGCCGCGCTTTGCCTTTACACCAGAGCAAAGAAAAGATTAATAAATAATATATAATTACCCCAAGTAGGAATCGAACCCACAAACGTCGCATTTATAGTCACCCTTCTGTACCCCTGCGCCACGATAGTTTTTTACTCTTAAATTGATAGATACTCAAATATTATTTTAGAATAATATTCGAAATAAACTACTTTCATTATATTATTCTAAAATAATACTCGAAATAAGCTACTTCAAAAGAGTATTAATTCAAAATCATAAACTAAGCTGTCAATAAGCCAACAGAACGGTAACGTTTGCTGACGTTCTATATTTATAGCACATTATGGTACAATGCAGTGCAATTTACTCCGCACCCTTGCATAAAGCCCTAGACAACAGTACCTCTTTTACTTTCGCCCTCCGCCCTCCCTTCTCGATGCATTGTAGGTACACGGAGGGCACCGACCGGAACGAGAGTGCACCCTCGTTACCATGACAACGCCTTTTCCCGCGAAAATATTGACGGTCCAGACGGGGAAGCAGCCCTCTCTGATATGTGAATGTCTTGATATATTTTACGATTGTATCTTAATTCGCTAAATAATGGCCGTCGCAACGACTTTGTGAGATAAATTATATCTGATTTAGTTTACTGTTTATTACTTGCCACAGTGATATATTCTTATGCATATTATTTAAATAAATAAAAATAAATCAGCTACACGCTGTATCCCGCGCACAGCAGGATAGGCAGAGGGAACCTTGTGTTAAGTCACTCCATTCCTCACTTTCCACCGAATTCTGGAGCCATTGCGTGTTGAATGTAGGAACTCAACGTCGCCCTTTGCTTCGAAACCAGAGCGAAAAAATGTAAACATAAACGTAAATAAATATTTCACTTCCTCGAGTGGGAATCGAACCCACTACCGTCGCGTTACAGTCACACACTTACGCCGCTGGGCTACGACGGCCTCAGTACTTACCTACTCTAAAAATTTAATATTTGTTTCAATATTAAGAGACCAATTGTACTTAAAATAAGATACAAATGTCCAGTCTGTCTGTATACTAGTATAGATAATAATTAATATTAATAATTATAATATATATATTGGACAATTTACATACATATCAACCGACCACAAACAACCGATAAACATGCATGCATGCAACATGCATATTTTAAATGCAAATAATTAGATAATTTGCCCTAATATAATTTGTAGTATTTGATGTACCTATCCCCGGGCGAAATTTAATGATAAAGCAATTATTATAACTGTTTATTAAATAAAATTGAGGCCAGTCGTGGAGCAAGGCCACAGGTTTGTGACTGTAAATACGACGGGTAGTAGGTTCGATCCTCACTGGGGGTATATTTTTATTTCTTCGCTCTGGTGTCGAGGCAAAGCGTGGCGTTGAGTTTTTTCCACTCAACATGCAATGTCTCAGAATTCGGTGGAAAATGGGGAACGGAGTGCCTTAACACAAGGTTCCCTCTGCCTACCCTGATGTGTGCGGAATACAGCGTGAAAGTAATAAAATAATATAAATTAAATTAAACAGTTAGAGTTAATGTAAAACTGAAATTGAAATTCTAAAGTTTCCAAAACGCTGTTCACGCAATATTTTATTTCGCACTTACGTATTACTAAATAATAGCATAGTATGTGTAATCTTCTGACCAATATAAATTTACGTATATCTTATATATATATATATAATTTTTGAATGCGTGCCTTTGTCAACTATCTCCTACTTGTAGCGATTGGACTAATTTGCATGAAATTTTAAATTCAATGGGTTCCTGGTTTCAAGTATTATTAAACCCAGTAGGTAGAGTTCTAATCGGTCTTTAGTTCTTTACTGTAATAGATAAGTTAAACTATTAAAAATCAAGATATAAACTAAATACCAATATAAAAAAATAATTTCCGCTAGTATTTAAATAAGAAAACAACGGGCTAAATGAGTCTTCTAAAGAATGCACGATGGTCTACTTCTAGTCTGAGAATAGACATGGTATAAGGCTAACAACATATTTCTAATGATAGGATTGATTACGAGTTAAGAAGTAGCGTTGCTTGAAATTAACTTTTATTTTCATAGAATATATGACGTTACTTTTAAAATTATTTATTAAGATATTTTCAGTTAGAAAAAAATATTTTAAACAAATACTGTATTACCCTATACCACTTTTTAAATTGAAAGTAATTATTTAAGTGAAATTGATTGTAATACAAAAAAAATACACGAACAACTCCATATTTCCACTATTTCGTATTTCACCCCTTTTGAATCTGAATATTTTCTCGTTTAACCGTCGGCAGATTGTATTGAAATTCATTCATGTGTTACTCTATGAAAATAACAATAGAGAAATGGGCGTTCATTGCTGTAGGCATACAATATAGGCACGCGGAATAATGGAGACACCAGTCCTCGACTCTATTCAATTTGATGGATATAATCATCGAAGTTTTATTTTAGGTCAAGGAATAAAATTAATATTAGATGCTTATAGAGGCCAGTCGTGATGCAGGGGTGTAAAGTGTGGGTAAACGCGATAGGTTGTGTGTTCGATTCCAACTTGGGGGTTCAAAAGATTTAATATTTACATTTTCTTCGCTCTGGTGTAGAGGCACGCAATGTCTCCAGAATTTGGGGGAACATGGGGAACGGAGTGTATTAATATTACCTGGTTACCTCTGCATACAAGGCTGAAAAAATTAAATATATTTATTCTACATTTAGTATTATTTATAACTAGCGACCCTCTTGCGGCTTCGCCCGCTTTTACTACTGGATTATTCATATAATGTATGTTTGCAAAGCACTTAAGATAATGTAAAAATTAATTAAACCCTAATACAACCCGCATTTTCGTAGTTTCAATAAGGATTTTCCAATTGTTTTACACAGCAAGGATTTTTTAGTAGGTACCGTAATTTTAAATCTGTGCTACTAATCTTTTCAAGTACTTATTAAAATATATTTAAATGACTATTTTCAGATAGTTAAATGACTATTTTTAAACGGAAGAAATTATAAACAAAAACCTACCTACTAATAACTACTATAAAAAATATGAAACCAAATATATCGCGCTGAAATAATACATTCAATTCGAATTATCCAATACGTGCAAACCCATCTAAGCAAGGCAGGCGGGTTTTTTTTCGAGCTTGTGGTTAATGCTGAAGAGGGTATTCTGTCCCTGATGAAAAGCAAGCACTACGTGGCTGCCTTTGAGGAAAATTAAATAGAATGCATCGGCCAGGAATCGAACCCGGGCCGCCCGCGTGGTAGGCGAGCATTCTACCACTGAACCACCGATGCGTGTAAGGCAGGCGGGCGCTTGTATAAGTCGTTTCGCAGCAAGGATTTTTTGATATTGTAACAACTTCTAAAGTACTTATTAAAATGAAAAACAGTAAAAGACAGTTTTGATCTACATTAAATGGCCAACGTAACTAATATACTTATTTATATGCTGAGAGTAAGGGATAAGTGAAACATAACTCGATACAGCTGATGTGTTACCGGCGTGATGTGTCAACAATTAAATGCGGTTTTCTCTAAAAGTAATCGCAATTTCGAAATAGTGTAAAAAGCAAATTTTATCTTCGTTTAATGTAGAAAATTAATAAAGTGTTTTAAAGGATAAGGATTAATACCATTATGGAAAAATATCCCTCACAATAAAAAATATATTGAAATTACTATTTGTAGACAGAAATATGATCACTACACGTTATTCTTAAAAGATACGAATATGCTGTCGCGGACTTTTTTGTAGATCTTATTAAGAGGAACAATACTCCAGTACATTATTTTCATGTAGTACTTACTATTAAAGCAGCGCATGCGCGAAAGTGTCTCAACGGGTAGGACTTTATACACATTTATCGTATTTATGTTAATTTATATAAGAATGTACAAATAATAAACTATATATAAACCTTCCCTGAGAAATACTCGACCTAATGGTGAAAACTGCATCAAAATCCGTTGGGTGGTTTAGAAGAAGAAGAGTTAGAAAGTTCAGACAGACACGAAAAGCGACTTTGTTTTATAAGATATAGGATAGGATGGTACATAGTGTACATATAAATAAAATAACTGTATTTTCTTAAAATTTTCACTACAGTACAAAATAACGAGACTAGTAGAGCATGCATATTTGTTCAATGTTGTTTAGAAGGAAACCTGTAAACATTGCACTTTGTAAGATTTACATTAACTCATAAATAAGTATTTGAAACCACTTGTGCGTTAAATGTGCTGACAGTTGGACTTTTAAGTTTAGAGAACAATAGTAGAGAAAAACATTTAAATATATTTATAAGTATATCTTATTAATATTATAAATGTGAAAGTTTGTGAGAATGGATGTTTGTTCAACTTTCACGTAAAAACTACTAAACAAATTTAGATAAAACTTAACAGCAATATACGTTATACTCGTACATCAGAATAACAAGCAGGCTAAAATTTATGTTACGAATTTCTGATCTAGAGTGGAACTTTAAACAGGCGAAGCCGCACGATTCTGCTATTATTTAGGTATATACATATATTTTTAGTATTTTTGTAATTTTCTACTATAAGAAATATATTTTAAGTACTTTATTACTGGCATTTAATAATATATGTGACATTGAATCGCAAATTAGCGGATATTAAATACTATAGAGACCTTGACATACGTGTGCAAGTGAAGTGTTTCGCATTGGCTCGTAAATAAAGGTCTGCGTAAGCGCCAGTGACTGCCTTGTGTCACCGAATATGGCTTATCGAGGGAAAACTTAATGAAATGACCTCCAGGATAATCAAGAAGTTGTCCACTTGTAACTTCTTACATTATTTATATGACTTTATAGTCTATTCATTCTGTAATGTATTTACTTGTATAAAATTATTGATTTTCGTTTATATAAAGTTGTTTATACATATGAATTGTTATATACTTTAATGTTGTAAGGTTGTTAAATCTCAGTTTTGTATATGGACGTGACTGATTTCTTGCATTGAAAACATTTTTCTAATTAAAATTATTAAAATGATCTTTAAAAATTAATATCGTCTTATTATAAGCGATATAAAATGAAAAAACTTATATAAGAGTAAACAGTATATGTAATGTAATCTATATATATAAAATCGAAAGGTCACTCACTCATCACGAAATCTCAAAAACTACAAGTGCTAGGAATCTGAAATTTTGCATAGGAGTTACTTATTGCTCGCTAAGACGGGAATTTGCAATATTCGACTCCTAAGGGGTTGTTTTCGGGGTTGATAGTTTGTATGAAACTTCGTAATTACAAATGCTAGGAGTCTCAAATTTTGCATGGACGTCACTTATAGGACGTAGGTACTAATGGCCAGAAATTAATAATAACGTAATTCACGCAGGCGAAGCCGCAGGCGGGCCGCTAGTTCTCTATAAAAACAGTGATTCATAATGTAATTTGTATGTATGTATTACAAAGAAACTATAAACGAAGACTTACGTGTCTTCAAATGAATTCTAGTACAGATTCACTTGCCAATGTTTTTTTAAAAGCGATGTAAAATAAAAGCATTGTTTAACATTTACCTCTTCGAATGCTCGACATCTGATGTAATAACATATACATATAGTAGGTAAATTAAATATACCGATTCTTTTATAAAGGAGGTATTAATTAAATTTCTTCTAACTTTTGACAAGGCAAGGATAGGTTGTGAGTTCGATTCCCACTCGAGGAAATGAAATATTTATTTAATTTTATACGCGGCGTTGAGTTCCGCCACTCAACAAGCAGTGCCTCCAGAATTAGAGATAAATAATCTTTACAGATGGACTCACTATCAAAAAGTGATCATCATAGGTTCCGTTTTTATCTTTTGAGGTATCAAATATACTAGTAAATAGGTACGAAAAACATTTCGTTAACCATAGACATTTTAGTATAATTCAATATAACTGCAATTGGCAGTATAGCGAGGGTTGACGGAGAAAATTGAATTATGGGGGCGTCGCGTTTGCCTCCGGGAAATAGCGACGCCGACGCGCCGGACGGTACATCGCTCTATCTCCTAGTCTGTGATGATGGACGGTGATTTATATTGCTATAGCCTTGCGAATTCAATAGTGGACAAGGCTTCATTATAGTAAAGTAAATAAATAAAGTTACTTTAATAGATACCTGTTTTGTAATTTTTTTAATTAGTAGAGGAGGAGGGGTTATCTAGTGTTAAGGCACTCCGTTTCCCTTCCACCGAACTGAACTTTACCTCGACCTTTACCATAGCGAAGAAATGGAATAATAAATTGAAATAAATATTTAATTTCCTCGACTAGGGATTGAACCCTCAATCAGTCGCTTCTACAGTCGCACTGTGCCCCTACGCCACGACTGGCCTACTTACATACATAATAAAGTAAATAACGTGGGCGGGCCCCGATTAGTAGGTTCGCTGAGTATTACATAACAAAAGTTTTGTAATTAATCTAATTATCATACTTAGTTATGAGGAAAGAAAACTAATGTGAATAGAAACTGTGCTATTGGTGTATATTAAGTTAGATTTTGTAACAGCACAGCACAGCACAGGTATAATGGCTGTATCGATAAATTACTTATATCGAGTTCGCAACTATGATTGTATGGTAATTTTACGCTTTTTTTTACAAAGTAGGTAAATTGGGGTTAACTTTAGTTTTGCATAACTGGAATAATATCTGGTTTGTTTGTTTTGTTTATGTAGTTGTGGCACAGTTACACACAATATGTTATAGTAGTAGGTTCAAATTTGAATTAGTATCCTAAAATTTAGGGGGAGGGCACCTGGAAACCTAGAGTTCACACACTCCGTATCTTTTAAGATACTTCTGCTCCTTACTTTCTGTCGAATTACCAAGATATTGCGTGTTCAATCAACTCAGTGCCGCGTTTTGGGTGATTACCAGAGCGAGGAAATGAAAATATAAAGTATTTAATTGCCTCTAATGGGAATCGCACCCCTAACCGTCGTTTATAGACACATACTTACGCCGCTGCGTCACCACTGGTCTATATATGACATAACATAACCTAAATCAATCAAATATAATATGTAGTCAATTCAAAACAATCATTCGTCCATAGAAGCCGATGAAATATAAACACGTAACATACTTAATTAAATTATATTTCTTCAAAGTAATCTTAATTATAAAACAAATATAGGCGAGTCACCTTTACAGTAACAATAAAATTTAATTTTTGGACGCGTTTGCTTCGTAGGTGGTCTGATTATATAGTACTGGCGAAGTCTAAGCGTAGCTAGCATTGTATATCCAAACATCGTTCGAATGTTGTAAAATAATAATAAATAAATAAATAATAATTTATCTTAATATAATAAACTTATCTTAATATAATAAACTTATCTTAATATAATAAACTTATCTTAATAAATGGACACGTAATGTTTGTTCTCAGAAATTTTAAACAATTGTTTTTTTAAGTATTTTATTATAGTGCTAAAATGCCAACCATTAAATTTATTTTCTGTATATACCTATAGGTATATACGATATATATACCTATGCTTTTATACAAAAATATAAAAGCAACACTTTTTACTATTACAATAGAAAAAAAAACAAAACGGTAGCACTAAAAACGACGACTAGATACAGACAAAACAGGTTCAATGGACGAGACGTATACAAAAGTTGAAACCTACCGAAATGAGTGAAGCGCGATGTGCAAATACGTTAACGGTACTGTTATCGTAAAGCCTGTGGTCGTGTGGTCCCATTGTACCGGATGAGAGAGGAAGGACGAGGCTTGTCCTGTCCTGCCGGACGTGAGGGCCTTCGCCAAAATAGTGATGTCATTGTTAATCAAGGCGCATCACTATTCCGCTTTGAATATATTTGACTATTAATTAATATAATATTGAATTAAACTTGAGTTGTGTGATAGAAATTTCTGTTAGTCGAGGTTTATTGAAGCCGTTATGGTGCTATAGCACAAGTGTGAAGAAACGGGATGGTTGTGGATTCGATTTCTTCGGGGAGAATTAATTAGGTATTATTTATTAATATTTTCAAATCTTCGGTTTGATAACAAGGCAAAATGCTTTAAAAATGCGGCGGAAAGTGAGGAACGGAGTGTCTCAACACTAGGTTTCCTTTGCATGCTTTACTATATGCGGAATACAGTGTAAAGCTGAAAAATAAAAGAAAAACAGATTACTAATATTCCGAACTGTTTAAAAATAAATAAAAAGTAACATAATACCTGAAATTTATATATTTTAAATTTTTGGTTTTACAACAGGATAATAACTGTATTTTTCGTATAAGATAAATATGGCAAGTGGCAGCCGTTCATTGTAACAATAAACAATGCCTGTTCGGCTCCAATGTTTTTGAAGTACCGTCGTTTGTTAATCATGTATCGAGAGTTCGATTTAGTAGGTTCAGTAGATTAGGGTTGCCAAACTTCAGGTTTTCCCAGGGTATGTCGTGCTTTTTGGGATATCCTGATGTCATGGATGTTTAAGCATAGTCCTGAGGTTTAAAAGAGTCCTGTTAAGGACCCTATGGCTTAAACTTTGTGTATCAGGACACAATGCTAAATTTAAGAGAGTTTTTTTTCTTATGAAAATACAATAATCAAAAGAGAGAAAACGACTACACTTATGAAATGCATATTAAAGAAAGAATAGAAAGAACTATGAAACATTGTTTAACTATTTGTTAACTCAACCAAAAATGTTGTTTTATTGACCATGTTTTCAGTGTAATATATCAATTAAGTACCTTATATACATACATATACTGGCCTGTCTTCAAACCGATATGTCCTTTCTTTCTACCTTCAAAATTTGTATTTCAAATATTGGCGATGTCAACCCTAGATGAGATGATAATTTACTGAATGGAGTGAAACTTGAGAGCATACGTAGCTAGGTAATATATGTTTAAATAAACGTAAACTGAAGGTCCTTGTAGCGCAGATGTACAGCATCTTACTAAGAAAGCGATGGTTGCGAGCTCCATTCAGAATCACAGTGAAGTATTATCATTTGACTCTAGTAACAGAAGAACATGGAAAAAGGAGTGTGTGGACAGTAGAGTTACTCTCTTTTTTAATTCTGCTTTGAAGCTTAACAGAGAGATATAATAAAAATTCTTTTGATAGTATAATTCCAAATTTCACAAAACTTGAATTAAAAATATTATTTTAAAATGTATTCTCTATTTTTATTTTTATTTATTTATCATTGCATTACCGAGTGCCATTACCAGAGTTAAGCTTACTTGTCAACAATTAAAATTTGAGTCATCGGCAGATTGTATCTCACATACACAATATTAATTAATTTAAACAAGAGAACTTCTCGAAATATATCTAAGTAAATGAACGTCTGACTCACATCGTGGACTCAGAGGCCAATGAACATTGTGTGATTATATTTGATTATAATAATATTCATATACGGGCAAGTTATTTATTTTTTAATAATTATTTTGGTATTTCTTGTTTTCTTATTATTATTTTTATTAAATAAAACATACCACAACGGAAATGGTCCGTGCCTTTTTCTGCTCTTTTGTTTTTCTTTTATTTTTTTTTTTGTTATTTTTAATTACTTGCTACTATTTTAATATCTTATCTCTTTTACACAACTGCGTCTGTATTGAAAGAGGAGAATCTATACAACTGCAAAAATGAATGGAGGAAGACTAGAGATACTAAGTACGTTAGCGATTTCAATGCAACGAATGTTAAAGTTCTATAATTTTTGATCAATTTAAACATCAATTATCTTGGCTTGCATTTCAATGGAATCGTTAAAAAGTCACTTCACGGAAATACAAGAAAGAAATTCAATTTAAAGAAATTAATTGGCTTAACTTCTTTTGTATCTAAAAAAAAAACAAACTCTATAAACCGTTACTGTTATATTTCAGTTTAGAATTAACCATATAACGCCATCTAGTATTTGTCTCATGTACTATCTACTTACATTTGACACTATAGAGTTCTATAATGATTTTCCTATCCGATACTAGATAGCGCCACTTGACACGAAGTAGATTTTATTTTTTTTCACTGTACAATTACATTATTATCAATCCCATAATATTATAATAAGAAGTGCTCTTAAACAATATATACTTTAAATATTTCTTAATATTAATTAAGTTTTTAGTACATATTTAATTTATTATTAGAAAATATTTTTTCGGGTTCAACAACTTGAACGCAGTCGAGCCGGTGTAGGTGTCATTGTTAGTTAATTGCTAGGGTTAAAGAACTTAACCAACGATTTGCGTTACATTTGCGGATGTTGGCTCCTACGCAATATTTATATGAGTTTTCTCCTAAGCAATATCTTTTGTATTATATTAGGAGATAATTAGAGAGTATTGGTAATTAGAAATTCTAATACTCTACAAGAATAGACTAGACTGATTAAAAATTTGCATTTGTTACATTATATTTTTAAATTATAGAAAAAATAGAACTATTTAGTTCTCTAACATTTTTAACTAATCCGAAGCATATTCTATGTTCATATATTCGTAATTTCAAGAGCACCATAAATTATATAACTGGTTTTTATTTGACAACAATTTTAAAAAAATATATTTATCATGAAATCGGTTTTTAATGTGGTTATCCTGCCAAAAACACTTAGTTCCGAAAAGGTTAATATGTGAAAGTTAATTATATATTATAGCAAATTTGATTTTATATTTCAAAATTCAGTACAAAATTATTAAAACAATGAAATATAATAAAAATGCCATAAGCTACCTACCTATATGACATAAAGTGATGTCATTTCCTTAAACTGCATTGTTAGAAAAACAAGCAACAATGCCAGTCCTGTAACAATAATAATTATTATTGGTACTATTATTAGAATTATTACTAAAACGAAAATCTCAGTGGAAAAGAGAAATTTCATCGGAAAAATTGTACACACACTAATTGAATATTTTCTGTAACAACAATTAATAACAGATATATTTTACATTAAAAAGGGTTAAATGAAAAAAAAAATCTTTATAATGTATCCCGCACACAGCAGGATAGGCATAGGTAACTTAGTGTTAAGACACTCCGTCCCCCATTTTCCGCCAAATTATTCGGGCATTACGGAAACGATGAATGAACACATATATTTAATAACAAAATATGTATAGTACGTATGTATGTAATTTAAAACAGTTTAGATCTACATACAAAAAACTTCCGAAAGAATTTTCGACCGTTTAATATAATAATAAATACAAGGTCGATACTACGTTTAGCAATATACTCTTTCATACCGAAATCGTATGGCGTAAGAATTAATAGGACCTTTGGCTCATCAATTAATCTCTATCGCAAGTTTATTGTAATTACAAGTTAAACTTCGTCGTTGCATACAAAATTTAGAATGTGTAGGTCGCGTCGACGAGATAACATTTGATTTTTTTTTCCATTAGGTACGCTTACTTTGTCGTAAAATAGTTAAAATGCTTAAAACCACAATGTAGAAGTGGTAGATGGTGATGTATGGAGATATTTGTTTTTTTTCTTATTTTTTTTCAGGTTCGAGCTGTACCCCGCATATAACAGGGTAGATAGGAAACCTAATATTAAGACAGTCCGTTCCCCCACTTTCCGCCGAATTTTCGAGACATTGCGTTTTTCAACGCCGCGCTTTTACCTCGGCACGAGAGTAGTAATTTATTTAATAATAATAGATAATATATATAAATTATAGCATACTTTTAATAATAATGCCATTTCTTCTCTTTTTATATAGACAGTATGTAGGTAGTTATTTACATATTATAGGTATATCTAAGCTAAATTCATTATCGACTCTCACTCAAATGAGTGATGGACTCAATGAGAGTTTAATATACCGTTATTAGGCTTGAAATTAATGACATATCTGTACTGTACTCGGTTTTCGAACTAGAACCTTATAGACTGGGATCCCAGGGCCCCCAGACATACGTCATTTTGGCAATGTAAAAATTTTGAGGATTAATAATCTAACACTAGTTAAGATGGTATGCGTACATACTAACTTAAAAGTGGGGCCTTTCAGAGGTCGCCAACTAAAATATGATTTTCATAATAGTGTAGAAAATGTACAAAAGTTGTTTAAAATTGGGGCAAACTACGTTATACTAGTACACCTCAATTGACATAGACTATTTACGAGGCTACTTCAAGACCTAAGACCCAGACCCCAGACCAATCCGATGAATCCTTCGTCCACCTGGACAGAGTTATACCTATAGTTGGTGCTACCTCTGTAAGGTCCCCACTTTCTAGTTAGTAAGTACGCACACCGTCTTAACTACATATTAGACTAATAATCCTCAAAATTTCAGCTTTGCTAAAAGACGTAGGTCTGGGGGCCCTGGGATCTCGGGCTATTAGTAATCAGGCAAATATATTTTGACAATGACACGTCGTCGTCGTCGTCATTTAATTTTTAAATTTTGTGCAATAAATGATTACATGAAGTAAGACTAATCAAGGTATTGAAAGATACTTAAAATTTCTGTAGTTGTCACAACAGATAAAAAAAAACACAAAATAAACTGAGGAATACTTTTTTAATTATCACACAAAACATTTCTAACACACTATATACTCTGTGGTCGACTTGACTCGTTAATGCTAAGCGGGTCTGCGAAATGCAAATACAACTGATTCGAACCGGTCTGCTCTATACGATAAGGCGATAGTATTGTAGATAGGATCTCCACGGGGCTTGATTAGCGATGGGATATTGTGCCCACCCCATGTGTTAACATAGGGGTGGGCAATAATCAGGACAAAAAACTGACAACGGATGATAAAACGTTCTGTCCCCATGCTTGTCTAGGATTGTAGTAAATCAACAGTAACTTTATGAAGGGGCATCTGGTACGTTTTATTATTTAACCCCAGTAGTTATTATTGTTACGTTATATCTGTTGTAGTGAGATAACTTTTGTCAACGTGGAATTTTATTTTGAATTATGAATTGATGAAATTTAGATGTGATATCGCTTTTTTTATTTATTGTATAGTGTCATGTTTGGATTAAAGTACAGACAGACATACAGAGAGCTCAGATTCTTTTTAATTTTTTGATATACCTAATTATTTTCTAGGCGAATCGTGTAGAAACTGAATTTATTCTTACTTTTTTGTTTATTTCCCATGTAAATATAAAATAGAGTCACATGGATTTCAAAATTGGTATTTTTAAAATATTTTTATTGATATAAAATTAATATTATACATACTCGTATGTAATAATGTAGAAGAAAAGGTATAATATTTTCGTTGTACTTCTGTTAACGGTCTTTTTGTTCGCGAACATCTGCGAACTTTTACAGATGAAAGAGTCATATGCGAAGCTCACCATTTTATGCTGTACGTAGAATAACCAAATAGCTCGAATTAGATATGGGATAAAAAATATTTTATAAATTATTTTTTATTATATAACTCAAATATTCAAAAGTACCTAT
This sequence comes from Heliconius melpomene melpomene, assembly GCA_000313835.2. NCBI lineage: Eukaryota > Metazoa > Arthropoda > Insecta > Lepidoptera > Nymphalidae > Heliconius > Heliconius melpomene. The sequence continues at coordinate 130,216 of HE670548.1, read as the reverse complement.
AATATAACATTATTTAAAATAAATAATGAAAAATCATATAAAAATCACTACGAATTAATGTAAATAAATATGTATATACTATTATGAAACTTTAAAAAAGGTGATATTTGCTTACTATTATATATCACAAGTAATATTTGCAATACTAGGCTTTGAATATCCAGTAAAAACCCGATCACTTGGCTACCCTACTGAACGCAACACGCTAGTAGTCTATACCAGTTGAGCTTGGCGCGACTCGCCACGCGCACCTCTGTACGCGTATTATATCGAAACATACGAAAAGTACGGTACTAAATTCCAAAATAATATAAGTGAATGGGTGTTTTGTATTGGTTTGTGTGTTTTTGATATCCTCATTACGTTTCTTATATATACAGTGAAATAAGTTTATATTTACAATGTTAGTTCACATATATAAATAATAAAATTATTTATTATTTTGTAAATTCTTAGTATCCTTGTAAGTCAGCTTCGAGCTGACGTTCCTGATTTATAGGAATTCAAAAACAAGACTCATCTGTTATTATATTTTCGTGACAAATGTATGTATTGGAAAACTATAGCAAGTATATTTTGTATAGAAATATGTATAAATTAGGATTTTGATTATATATTAATATTGAAGTTATAAATTAAATTACTTATAATATACTTAATATTGTAACAAAATCAGTTTGTGCGTCGGTCTAGAGTTCGCTACGTTCACTATAAACCTGGTTTACAATCCCTGATAGTCCATAGCAACTCGGGCCTGCCATGCCTTCAGGCAGTCAGGCACTTTCAAGTCAAATCTATGGGGAATATTTCCATAATGTCTGATCTGAGTCCAACTTTCCGATGCACTCACAGTATTACTATTCAAATTGCATTCTGTTCGAGACGTGAAGCAATCGTTATTTGAAATATTTTTAAAGCTTTGACATTATTTATTTATTTCATTTATATAAGTATTTTAAATATTGAAAATAATTAAAATTCACTAATACCATATTTGAACATACTAAACTAAATTTATATTTAATTTTTATTCGTGACTAGTGCAGTCTAAACAATATAAATGTACTTATATGCTTATAATATATAGAAATTAGAATTTAAAAAATATATAGGATATTCTAAATGAATTTAATTCTATTTATATTGACAAAACATTATTAAGAGAGTAATAAAATAGCACGATGTTTTCGTTCATTGACCGTAGTTGGCGATGTTTTGTTGACCATATTGAGGTAGCGATCTTAGCTCTCAACGCTTCGTTAAATCTGTTTTAGTACCTTTGTTATTAGATACCATTCGTTACACTAACGCCTTTTCTTGCTAATAAATAATAGTATTTGAATTTTGTATGTCTAAATTACTATTATTTATATGTATTCGTAACATAAAAGTATTCTTGTAAATATTAGTGGTTTTATAATAAACTAGCGGACGCGCGCAGCTTCGCTTGCGTATTTAGGGGTGAATTCTAATAACCCATGAAAAACGTGTATTCGATGAAATATTTTTAAGAGTCTAAATTTCAAATTTTATAAAAATCGGTGGCGATTTAAAGATTTTTCCATACAAACTTTCAACCCCTTTTTTGCACCCTTAGGGGGTGAATTCTAGATAATCATGAAACACGTATCCAATTAAATACTTTTAAAAATCTAAATTTCAAATTTTATAACAATCGGTGCCGATTTGAATTTTTTTCCATACAAACTTTGAGCCCCTATTTTACCCCTTTAGGGTTAAAATTTTTCAAAATCCCTTCTTAGTGGATGTCCAGATTACGAAAGTAAACATCTGTCCAAATTGCACGTTTCTACGCACAGCGGTTACGGCTGTGCGTGCGTCTTACCTCAGTCAGTGAGGACAAGTCCTTTTATATATATAGATTAAATTATTCTTTTAATATACTACTTTTGAGCTTTACTCTATAGTGTAACAACATATATGAAAATTCAATGACAATATACAATCGCATTCACGAATTAAATATTGATTTAAAAAACTCAAAAGTAGGACTTAGAGTCATTAATAAAAAAGTCAATAAATATTTATTTTTACAAAAAAATATATATGAAAATCACATAAGACTAAATATATTTAACTTTTATTGATATATTATGAAGTGTTCATTTCGAAATAGGCAACGATCAGATAAATATTATTTATAAGCAACTAAGGTTCCTGTGTTAGGCACAATCGCTGCCGGCGGCAGTGCGGGCGTCACGAATTTAATACTTAATCGTATTCAATTATTTCATATAGATATCGTTCAATCGGTTGTCGGTTCGATTCCTACATTTAATATAATCATTTCTTCGCTCTGGTGCCAAGGTAAAGCGGGGCGTTGAGGAACGTTGAGGCGGTTTTCTTAACACTAGGTTCCCTTTGCTAATCCTGCTAAATGCGGGATAAAGCGTGAAGCTACAAAAAAACAATCGTTTACGTTAAAGCTATAGGGCATGAGCTTAAAGTATATTCGAAAGCTCTCTCCGTACGTCGTATTGAAGCTATCACGACCCGCATCTGTTATTATCAAGCCGCTATAACAATTTTAGAGGACTTACAAAATAATTGAGTTTTCTAAGCACGACTCCGCGCCATTGAACTTACGTAATGTATACGTTATTTAATAGAAGAATATATTTTATAGAAGTCTGTCGTTCAAATGTGATAGTGTTTAAGTAGATTTGGTTTTTTTTTGTATTTTTTTACTCTTATGTTTATCATCTCTTACGAATGTAACGCATTAGCTTTATGCAATGTAATGGATAAAATAGATGGATGTAGAGATGTACAAAAAAAAATTAAAAAAAGAAAATACTAGCTGTGTATATATCTGAAATTAAACGAAAAGTGCGGAATAGAACGAATGGAACGTCTTAACATTAGGTTCCTAGGTTCCCTCTACCTCCCTGCTATGTGCAGAATATAGCGCCAAGCTAAAAAAAAAAAAATACTACTGTGTAATGTATTCATATTCTAGAGCAACACATAATTCAGTCAGTATACCTTTATATTTTTTAAAACAAACATCGAATTTTGTATGAAAAATGTATACATTATTCTATAATATAAAAAACAATACATACAAATGTCTTTTACGAGATTTCGGTCAGTTAAATTTGGTAAATATATTCTTATTTCACAGCCAAATGGAAATGACTTAAAATATTTATTCAGTTGCAGATGTCGGCCATAGTGAAATTAGTTGTTTTAATTTTCATTGAAAGTGTGTCATGTTTTCTTGTGCTAAGTGGTGAAAGACAATATTAGTGTTTTAAAATAGTGATGGTGTTTATTTGCGATGCCGGATTGGCGGTACAACGTTCTCTCGACGAGCGAGGCGTATATCGACGACGAAGGAGGTCCGCCTCGGGACCTCTTCGCGGCTAGTTATCCTCGCCGCGCTGACCGCTCCAGGCCACTTCACACTTGTCCTTATACTACAATTTTTGTTGGGACCCGAACCCATGCCCCCTACCGCTTAACTTCTTTACAGAGTGAAAATGGCGATCCATATGCTGATGCATACTCAGTGGATCGTTCTTCCAATCTCACGGATACGTCAAGCTTTGCTCGCTACGAAGACTGTCGCTCACAATTGGAGAGTTCCGTGATACTGAAAAAAGAAAATGCTCATGCACATAGCAAAACAGATGGAAACATAACGTTACAAGTACAGACAGACCCTTATAATTCTGGTGTTTTCTACATATCAGGAAAACCAGAGCAAGTAAATGCTGTGCCAGGAAGTAATATATGTTCAGGCGAGGAATCAGATTCAGATGTCTTATCTTCGTGCACTTGCGACAGTTTTGAACGATGTGAATTTGATTGTAGAGATTTTGAACCGTTTTCGGACACGTGCTGCTGCGACCCTCTCAGCGATGGCGTCTGTAGTCGTAGTCCGAAAGAGGTCGACTCCCCCGAACACTTCTGTGATCGAGTAGTGGATGAAGATCGAGCATCGGCTAGGAGTGATATGGACGGTTTGGATTTAACTCTCTTTGAACCAGCTCAGACTGATTCCAATGATTGTAGAGATAGATCCATCGTTCAAGCCCAAGGGACTGTGACAGCTGCGCTCTGTGGCGTATTGTACGCCTTACCAAGTACTGAAAATGGTATGTATTGTTTAATTCTATTATTAACTAGCGACCCGCTCGCGGCTTTGTCCGCTTAAACTACATGCATAATGATTTATTTATTAATCAGCATTATTTTAGTTCTTTAATAATAATATCATTTTATAATTTAAAACAGTTATTTATAGCAGTTTTGTCGAAAATTTTTTTTTCAAATAATTTAGACAAATAGATAAAATTTTGAAAATCATTGTTTTTGGTTCCATTATGTTATTAAATACCAGTAATGATATTTTAGTTATATATATCTAGGATTAGATATAAATACGAGTATATCAGCAAATCGTTATACCACGAAGGAATATTATAATACAAATATGATTATATAAATCACCGTAATGGACCACGGAGAGCTGTCCAGCGGCAGCGGCGCACTTGACAATCGTGTGGTCAACTCCAATCGCACTCGTATCGGATACGAACAACGGTGTGAGGGTATTACAATCACATCAATCACTGGCGTTCATTGTCATATTTGCGGTAACGAGATGATATAGTCGAGCTACTGCAAAATATCAGAAGAGTTTTGTTACCATTTTTTCTAGGGTCACGTACATAGCAGTTTGGTAGAAGGAACCTAGTGTTACGACACTCCATTTTCCATTTTCCGCCGAGTTGCGGCAATTGACGTCGCACTTTACCTCGACATAAGAACGAAGAAAATGGAAATATTAAATATTTAATTTCCTCAAATGGCTATCGAACCCACTTTGTGCCACAACTGGCCTTACAATTATTTATTAATATTAACATAATGTTTTATTAAGTACTTATAATATTATCTGCGTAGATGTTTTAATAGTTTAAAGAAAAAATAGATTCCATGTTACTTTCATAATAACATATTAATATTACTAATATCTTAATACATTAATAAATAATAACAAAATGTCTACTTGTTTAATAATGACGGAAATGGGCTCTCCGTACTAATAGCTCTACAAATTGCGTACCGTTAGCAACTCGTAAGTTTCTAATTACTGCTGTGGGTAGAGAGATTGTTAACTCACATGCAAATCCAATAGATTTTGGACCAGATAATGATACAGAATGTTCTTGCATCTATAATACACTTCCTCGTTGGAACCGTGAAAACGTATGTACATATGTTTAACGGTTGCTACGTTTGAGAACGTTTGAGATTTCAACGAGCTTGTTCTTAAATTTTAATTGTTTTTAGGTTGTAATTAAAATAAGTTAAATCAGCTTCACGCTGTTTCCCGTATACAGCAGGGTAGGCAGAGGGAACCTAGTGTTAAGACACAGTTCTCCATTTTCCGCCGAATTCTGGAGGCATTGCGTGTTGAGTGGCAGAACTTAACGCCGTGCTTCACCTCGACACCAGAGCGAAGAAAATATAAATTTAAATAAAAATATTTAATTTCCTCGAGTGGGGATCGAACCCACAACCAGTCGCGTTTACAGTCACACACTTGAGGCCCTGTGCCACGACTGGCCTCAAAATATGAGATACTGGTCATTAACTTTAGCAAGGTATTATTATGAGTTTGGGGTCTCTCAAATATGCTTTTAATATGAGTCTAAATAACTGGTTTACCTAAAACCTGGTCTTAGGAGAGCCATAATTACGTTCACCTGGGAGTTTTAGGTATTTTAATAAACTGTGATTTATTCTTTAAAGTAAATATAGCTATATGTTAATTTGTTAAAAAGTATTTTTGAATATTTTATGGCATAAGTTATTAAAAGTAATTTTAGAATAGTATATCACATTATTACTGCATTACATGCTTATTCATGGAGTAAAAGCCATCTAAGTTCTAAAAACCCTACAGTAAGGCGTCTCAGTTGGCTTGGTAAGAATTGGCGCTATCATATTTCTCAGTAAGGGTAAAAATAATTAATTATTTCAAAGAATTTTTACGTTTCATCGCACAATCAGCCATGAATAAATAGGGCAATTAAGTACTTATAAATAAATACATCTTTAAGTTGAATAGTTCTCTGACGTATACATTTTAAGTATTTATATATGGATGTATCGTTTTGCAGCGTTAAGTTTCGCCACTCATTCCATTACAAGAAACCAGAATTCAGAAAATGGGGACCGGAAGTATCCCAATGAAAACGAAATGTCTCGACAATTAGGTTCCCAGGTTAGAACGAACCTAAAAAAACAGTTATCTCAATTGAGTAATATAGTATGTACATATATATACAAAAGTTTAAAGAGCAAACGATAATATTCATAATGCCTGGTCGTGATAATATTCATGCCGCGGAACAATGATTGTATGTATGTATATATATATATATGTATGTCTGTACGTGTGTTACTCTCATTGTTAAAAAGAAACACGAATGCCCATGCCCCTTTATAAGTACCTATAATAAATAAATAAAATAAATAAGCCTTTTATTCGGATATAACAGAATATACAATTAACTAGTTGTTTCACTACTACAATATAGATTCTAATACAATATAATATTTATTAAAATTATTCGTATATTTGATCCTTTTTCATTTTCTGTAAATCCGTTTGCCAGTTAGCAAAGGCCTCCTCCAACCTACTCCATTCTATTCTATCTTTAGCTACTCTGCTCCATGTTGTGCCTGCGACCTGCCTAATATCATCGTCCCATCTTTTATGTTGTTTACCTCTCTTCCTTTTGCCGTCCCTTGGGTACCATTGTGTTATTGTTTTAGTCCACTTTTCGTTTCCTCTAATTATATGTCCCGACCACTTCCATTTTAATCTTTTTATTTTTAATGTTACGTCTTGTACCTTTGACTTACTCCTAATGTTTATGCTCCTTATTCTGTCTTTCCTCTTTACTCCAAGCATGCTTCTTTCCATTGCTCTTTGGCAATAAGCAACTTTGTTGATTACGTTTCTTGTTATAGCCCACGTTTGGCTTCCGTATGTTAATATTGGCAAGATGCAGACATTGAATAATTTGCTTTTTGTTGCTATATGGAAATTTTTGTCCTTCATTACTTCCTTTAGGCCCCAGTACCTTCGCCAACTGTTTGCTATCCTTCTTTCGATTTCTTTATTTATGTTTTCTGTGGGTGATATCAGCTGTCCAAGGTATATATATTCCTCAACATAACTAATTTGTGACTCTCCTACATTTATGCTGCTTTTGTATCCATTAGTCATTGCTTTTGTTTTTTCAGAATTCAATTTTAATCCTACTTTCTCACTCTCAGATGCTAAATCATTTAACATTCTGTTTAGGTCTTCTGGTGTTTTTGCGAATAACACAATATCATCGGCAAATCTTAAGTGTGTTAGATTGCGGCCATCTATGTTTAGGCCTAGATTGTCCCACTCAAGTTTCCTAAAGATCATTTCCAAAACAGCGGAGAAAAGCTTTGGAGAGAGAGGATCTCCTTGCCTTACTCCTTTTTGTATCTGAAACGAATCTCCTTTCTTTTCTAGTAAAATACACGCAGAGCTATTTTTGTATACATTTCTGATCAATCTTATATATTTTTGTTCAATTCCCTGTTCTTTCAACGCCTCCCAAATGTTGGAGTGTATTAATGAGTCGAATGCCTTGCTATAATCAATAAATGCTAAATAATATATAAGTTGGTATTCCGCATACTTCTCGATGATTTGCCTAACAACTTGGATATGATCGAGTACTGAGAAGTCTCTTCTAAAACCTGCCTGTTCTTTTGGCTGTTGTTCGTCAAGTTTTTTTTCTATTCGTTTGAGTATTACCTTTGCAAATATTTTATAAAGGTTTGACATCAAACTTATGGGCCGATAGTTACCAATATCGAACTGGTCTCCCTTTTTGTACAGTAGGATTATATTGGATTTTGACCATTGATATGGAGTCGTTTCTGTGTTCATAATGTCGTTAAAGATTTCTTTAAGAATAGGCGTTATCGTTCCTTTCACTTGTTTAAGTATTTCGTTGCTTATTCCATCGGGACCTGGAGCTTTATTATCTTTTTGGGATTCTATTGCGAATTCTATTTCTTCACGCATGATACTGGGTACGGGTGAGATTTCTAATAATTCTATTTCTTTTTTGGTTGTGGTGCTTACGTATAATTCTTTATAATATGATGTGGCAATTTCTAAAATTCCTTGTCTTCTATTCTCTTTCGATGTGTTTTTGCCTTTCATCTGTACTATCCAGTCCCTTGTGTTAGTTAGCTCCTTGTATGCCTTTTTTAATCCTCCTGTCTGTAAAATGTGTCTCTGTATTGTTTCTGTTCTTCTTTGAGTTCTGTCTTTTCTGATACTTTCTTTAATTTTTTTGCTGATTATTGTTATTTTCTTTCTACTATCGTTAGTGTTTTTTCTATTTATAATGTCCCTTCTTTCATTGAGGAGATTAGTAGTTTTGGCAGATATCCACTTGTTAGATAGGTCTTTTTTATTAGTCATTAATTGAATGGATGTTTTAATTTTAGCTTCCAGCCAATTGTATTTTTCTTGCATTTCCATGTTTGATGCCTCTTTATCATAAATCAAAAGTTCTGAATTTAAGGAATTTCCTATCTGTTCTGTTTGGTGTTTCGTAGGTTTCATATTTAGCATATTCATTCTTGGTCTTGAGTTTTTTGGTGGAGTGGTCAGCAGTTCAGCTCGAATCATTCGATGGTTGGTATTGAAATTCAGATTATTTATGACTTTCATATTTGAAAAGTATTTGCTTTTATTAGTCATTATGAAATCTATTTCATTTTTTGTCTTTCCATCTGGGGATATCCAGGTCCACATCTTGCTTTCTTTCTTCTTGAACATTGTGTTTAATATTTTCAAACCATTTTCCAATGCAAAGTTTACAAGTTTCTCTCCGTTTCTGCTTCTTTTTTTTTTCCTATATAAAAAAGGTCCCAAGACTATGTCTTCTTCTGCTTGTCGTTCTCCAATCTGGGCATTAAAATCCCCCAGTACAACAAGGTTTTTGTGGGCATGGTTTTGGATTGTTTTATTTAATTCTTGGTAAAATAAGTCTATTGATTTTGTATCGGATTGTTCTGTGGGTGAGTATACTTGTATGAGGGACCAACTGTCTTTATATCCCGGAAGCTTAATGTTCATTAATGCGATGCGCTCTGATATTCCTACAAAACTCTCCACATAATTTGAAAGATGTTTTTTTACAATGAAACCTACCCCGTAATGCCCTGGAGTTGTACCTATGTGGTATAGAAGGAAATCCGGATGAGAAATAATTCTCTCTCCCATTCGCCTTACTTCGCTCAAGCCTACGATGTCCCATTTGATTTTTTCTAACGCATATGTAAGTTCTGTAAGATTTTCGTCATTTTTTAGTGTAAGAACATTGACGGCTGCAACGTAGATTTTAGATTTTTTGTGATTTTTTTCATTTTTTCCTTTGTGATTAGTTGGAGGGTTGCGGTCTCTTTTCCCCACGAGGACCAGTCGGCTTGGGGAAGATTGTGTTAGTTCTTTTGTTTGGTTTTCATAATTTAGTTGGATAGTCCGTTTACCGGTTGTTAATTGCTATTGGCTCTTGTGTGGGTGGATGTCAGTAAGGGAGTTTGATCGAGTTCTCATCAAATCGTAGGCGTTTGTCCTGTTAGTTTTAATAGAAGTTATTGTCTGTTGCTTTTTAGGTTTAGTTGTCGGCCTTAATTGTGGTGAAGTAGATATTTCTCTTTTCCTTTTGTCGGTACTAGGTCCTTTGACTATCAGCTTATCATTTTTCAAAAAAGCAATGTTCCCCTTTTTTTTCTCTTCTATTAGTTGTGGTAGTAAAGACTTTCTCTTTTCCATCATTTCTTTAGAATAGTCTTCTGATATATAGATTCCCTTTAAACTTTTTTTATTCTTCATAATATGGTCTTTCTTCCACCCATTTATTAATGAAAGTAATACAGGTCTATGTTTGCCCTCAGTTTTGTTTCTTCCTAGACGGTATAATCTATTCACTTCATTTTCTGCTACAGATATATTTAAATCTTTTTTGAAAATATCTTTAACTATATCCAAAAGCTTTGTTGTCGAATTTTCACTCTCCTCTAAACCATAGATAACCATGTTATTACTTTTCTTTTCTTTTTTTAAGTACTCAATCTCACTCTTCAAGTACCTACTTACGAATATAAATATTTGTATTTTACGCGTTCTCTTCACTTAAGAATAAGTTATACAGTAAAAGCTTGTTTTTTAAATGTAACAATTACTTATAATAATCGTGTGACTGTAAACGTGACAGGTAGTGGGTTCGATTTTCACTCGAGGAAATGAAATATTTAATATTTACATTTCTTTTGGTGTCGAGGGAAAGTGCGGCGTAGAGTTCCGCCATTCAACACGCAATTCCGCAATAATTCGGCGGAAATGAAGCTAAAAAAAAAACAATTTTATAATTTGTTTTTACATTTTTTATTTTGATTATTCTATTAATATAGGGATTTAGAATGTCCATAACATTCCATTTTTTTCTCTTTTTACGTATATCGACGCTTTTTCTTTCCACTCTAACATAGTATATGAAACAACAAAAAAATGATTTGAAATATAAACTATATAATTCAGTACACTGTAATTACATACCGTAAGCTCAATTCTGTCCGTATTATTTCCCACAGAAATTGGCCGCCATTGAACGAATGCCACAATAATGCTTGCTTGTATTATGTTGTTATTTGTCATCGCACATTCGCTATATATATTTTTTATTATTATTATAACTGTAACGTAATAGGTGACCGTAGCATTCCAATGCGATCATTGTCTAGTGTCTAATCTCTCTACCTACTTTTATTATAAGATTATAATTCACTTCTACTTTGAATTAAGGCCAGACGTGGCGCTGGGGCACAAGTGTGTGATAAATACGATTGGTTGTGCGTTCGATGATCACTTGAGGAAATTAAATATTTATTTAATAATCAATTTATATATTCATTTCTTCACTCTGGTGTCGAGAGAAAGCCCGGCGTTGAATTTCGCCACTCAACACTCAAAGCCTCCAGAATTCAGCAGAAAATGGGAAACGGAGTATCTTAGCACTAGGTTCCCTCTGCCTACTCTGGCTGTGTGCGGTTTAACTTTCATTAAAACTTGTATTTCATCATAATAAACTAACTTTAACCTCTATTTTTTAAGCAATTAACAGTAAAATAGATTTTGATTTACTAACAACTGTAGACGAGTAAACGACTCGAATTATAATTCTTATACCGCTATTTCTGGTTACATCGCGCAGAGTAAATTATAGTTATTTGTGCATAAGGTTAATTATTTGGCGTAGATCGCGAAATCGCTTTTCACTTATTTTAGTTCCAAATCCGCTTCACGCTGTATCCCGCACATAGCAGGATGAGCAGAGCGAACCTAGTATTAAGACAATCGGATCTTAATTTTTTGTTATAATTAATTACTATTTGTAGATATATGATTTACTAGCGGACGCGCGCAGCTTCGCCCGCTTATTTGCACTTTTAGGGATGAATCCTAATAAACCACGAAACACGTGTTCAATGAAATAATTTTAAGAGTTTAAATTTCAAATCTTATAAAAATCGGTGGCGATTTAAAAAAAATTCCATACAAACTTTCAACCCCTATTTCATCCCCTTAGGAATCGAATATTGCAATTTCCCGTCTTAGCGAGCACCTACGTCCTATAAGTAACTCCTATGCTAAATTTGAGATTCCTAGCACATGTAGTTTCTGAGATTTCGTGATGAGTGAGTGACCTTTCGATTTTATATATATAGATATCTTTTTCATGATAGTTATATATTATATCGACAATAGGATCGCTGTTCTTTTTATCGTTTCTTTAAAATAATATTCTGTATTTTAATTTTTATTTTTCATCTGTTGTTTCTTGCTTAAGAACTTTACTGACATCGTAAAAACTGGTAAAGGAAAAGGAAATAATAGAAAAAGTTTTCAATCGGCATAGAATATGTTAGAGTCTAGTACAACATTCTACACCATATACAATGTAACAGTTATAGGAATGTTCATTCACGAGACGTTTAAGGGAAACATGTGCCATCTTGGATTTTAGTAATTAACTAATAGTTACGAGCTAAACCTCGTCTTGCAACAACTAGTTTTTAGTTAACTAGTAACGTAGAGTTAATAGTTATTAGTTAGCTTTACAGATAAATATTAATTGAAAATATTATGGCGTTAAAATTAAACGGTATGTGCTTAAATTTTCAAGCAGAATAAATCTAGATTTCTCTCCCTTCTCGATTCTTCTTTTTATTACTCACAAAGATATGTAATTTTTTATTCAGAAAGATATTATAAATTTGGTAAATATAGATATAATAGAAGCATCACGCTTTATCCCGCACACAGCAAGATAGCCAGATAGAGCCTAGTGTTTAGACACTATTCTCACTTTCCATTTTATTTTCTCAATGTGCTGTAAATCAGTTAACAGTATTAGAAGATACAATGCCAACGAGCATTCGCGTGCAGATATCTGATAATTATATCAATGAAAACCGCACAAGTACAGCTCTACTTGTATTACAGTACAGTGTAAATGTCACATCACAGCTACTTCGTTATATAATAGACGTAAATATAATACTGTTTTTTCATGTTTGTATTACTGAAATAAAGAAAAAATATATGTACATTTACTTTTTTAGCGTCACGCTGTATTCCACATTTAGAAGGGGCAGAGGAACCTGGGAACCTAGTGTTAAGACATTTCGTTCTCTACTTTCTGAAGAATTCTTGAGGTCTCAAAGGAAACGAAATGAAAATTTTAAATGTTTCATACTTCTAAGTGGGAATCGATCCCACAACCGTCGCTGTACAATCGCACGCTTTAGCCTTTTATTTGTATTTATTTCCATTGCGAACATATAGTATTTTATTGTTAAAAGATATCACAAAAGATAAAGTGACTACTTGAATGCGAGTTGCTTTTTTAATATTTTTTATAAGCAGGACAAGGCTCTGTACCTAAAAATAGGATCGGAGTTTATTTTGATTGCATAAGTATTCCCTTTATATTCTGAGTCGGTCATTGCACCTTTTGAATAGAAGACGTGATCGGCTGGTGAAATTTGAAACTGCTTTTGTTTTGACTGAACTAAATTGTCGAAAGCTATATAAAATATTTGATTTTTAAGCTTGTTCTTCTAAATATTTCAGCTTAAAAGAAACAACAAAATTTATTGAAATAAGATAGATTATATTATAAGTATGTAGGTATTGTATTTTTTTTTTTTTGAAAAACCAAACAAACTCTCCAGCTTATTTCAACTTATAATATTGTTATTTAATATTGTCGACTCTACCATTAAATTTATATAATATACGCGACTAGGTCTACCAATTCCAGTCAAGTTCAAGTTACGACGCGTCAGCCTTGAAATAGTTCGTCTAGTATTACAATTGAAATAATTTTGATTTTTTTTTTCAACTCTTTTCAACAATAAAATATTAAATTTTGTTTAAGCAATTACAAATAACATATTTTATACCTTAAGGCTTTAGTGGTTATTGAGAGATAAAGTAAATAAAAAGCAATATTTTAATCACTGACTGACTGACGTACCTATCTATAGCTAGATCAAGAGCCTAACCCATTTTGAAATTATCTAGAAAGTTAAAATCTAAAATGGAATCTTCATTATTATTAAAATCCATGTATTATTATATTTAAAGAAGGTATAATTACAATGTGATCCTAACAGGAGGGCTACATTCTAAAGACAGGATCGTCTAGAAATCAAAGAATCTCCATAAATTTTGTACTAATGTAGACACCGTGTGGTTCAAAACACTATTTACCATTGCCAAATATGAAATAATATAAACATAATTAATAATAAACATATATCTAAATATTTATTATACATATAAAATTTATAAATTGCATAAAATTATAAATATCTTTCATAATACATATTTCTAAAGTTATTTTAAATATTATAGTTAAGTTTATTACATATTTAATACTAGCGGACGCGCGCAGCTTCGCTTACGTATTTAAGGGTGAATTCTAATAACCCATGAAACATGTGTTCAATGAAATATTTTTAAGAGTCTAAATTTCAAATTTTATAAAAATCGGTGGCGATTTAAAGATTTTTCCATACAAACTTTCAACCCCTTATTTGCACCCTTAGGGGGAGAATTCTGGAAAATGATGAAATACGTGTTCAATTAAATACTTTTAAAAATCTAAATTTCAAATTTTATAAAAATTGGTGCCGATTTAAATTTTTTTCCATACAAACTTTGAACCCCTATTTCACCCCTTTAGGGTTAAAATTTTTCAAAATCCCTTCTTAGTGGATGTCCAGATTACAAAAGTAAACTTTTGTCCAAATTTAACGTTTCTACCATCAGCGGTTACGGCTGTGCGCGCGTCTTACCTCAGTCAGTGAGGACAAGTCCTTTTATATATATAGATTATAAGAGTATGTCAAGTGAATGGAATGTGATAACAATAGAAATATTTTATGCTGTTAAGTAATATCAGATCTCAAGGTTTTATTTACTAATCTGTTATATTTATAGTAAGGCATGGATCGTGGGAAATTTAAAGTACCTATAGATTGAGATTTACATATCAATTTAATGTTTATTTAAAGAATCTTCATAATATTTATAATTAAATTCGTCTTGAAATGAAGTGAATGGTACGCACTTCCTTTGAAACGTGTTTGACTATTAAAGAAAAACGATTTAAAAATATTACATCTCTAAAATCGATGGCTATATTATAAACATGATATTTTTATGTTTAAGATTATGAATCAATATTATAATAAGTAACTATATGCGTATACGACTCATACGTATCCATATACAGTACGGCCACCAAGTTGTGGCCGTTCTGAAGTTAGCTGTCAAATGGCTGCGCAGATTTGATTTTAGGATTTTTTCTTACTTTTGATTATTTTCTTCCCGAATGATTAATATGCAAAAATTCGAAACCTGACTTCAACTTCAACTTCACTTCCTAACCATACTTCTGACGTCATATTAACTATTTACTCTTGTTTAATTTTTACATATGTTTCATCGTAATACAAATTGAACAATATAACATCGCCCTATACTAATTTTTATCTTTATACAAAGTGAACCCTATAAAACATCACTCTACAATAAGAGTTAACATTGACTCAGGGATCGCAAGGAAAAACATTAAATAGCTACGAAATACGAGAATTGAGGTCATTGCGGCACATATATGCGGCGTTATATGCGATGGTTGTAGGTTCTATCCCCATTCAGAGAAATGATTTTACGTTTAAATTTTCATTTCTCTGCCTCTCAGCGCAATATCTCAAATTCGGCAAAACCTGATGGGTGAGACAAAACTAGCACCGTCTAACCTGCTCTACGAGGAAAGCGTGATGCTGAAGAAGAAATTTGAAGAGTAGCTATAATATGACAGTGGTTAAAAAAGTGTTACATTTCGCTAATTTGGTTTAATTATGTTTTTAATTGTAGTATTCATGTCTTGCATTCTGATTAATTGATAAAGTGATTTCACTTATTTCTAACCGTCAATTATGCAATTTATGTATCTATTCTAGTATAGCTGTAACACGCGAGAAAATGTAAAGCACAAATTAGTAAGTAAATAAGATTTTTATTTTAACTAATTCTCTAAAAAACACTGATAAAAACGATCTAAAAAATGACGCATTCATACTATTTACGAAGATATTCAATATTTATTTTATTTTCTGCTTAAATAGGTTTTTTTATCTATAATAAATATATTTTCTACTGTGAAAAGCAAAAGTGTTCTTTAGCGCGTTAGTTCGTTTATTTAGTTTATAATTTTTGTGACATTTAAATCCAGTTTGTTTAATTTACATAATATGTGTTGAAATATAAGATACATATTTAAGCTCGTTATATTAATACAATATAAGTACTTCATTAGAAAAACTCTACTATTTGATACAAACTTACTTTATAAAAATTTTATAGTATCTAATAATAATTTCCACATGAATTATTACTGAATTTTATTATTACTAAGCATTATCCAGTGCCCTAAATACAGAAAGAAATCATATAATTCTTTTATTATATATACTTTGTATTGTATATTTTTACCCCATTACAACACTATTGATATTTAATCGAAAATCGACAACTTGTGAAAAATGGAATTTAAGCTATTTAAAAAAAAACGTAAGCTTTATATATAATAGCACATATATTATTTCAAGAAGATGCACGTGTTTTACAATAAATTAAGGAGAACCACAGACAAAGCGAAAAAAACTAACGCCTTTTATTAATGGTTTTGTCTTTTATATAATTTCAATGTAAAAGTACTGAAACTAAGTCTTAGTTATTTGAATATCGGTTAATTCGTGACTGGAACTAAGAATGATTCATTTGCTCTAATCCCTATTGACTCATATGAACGCAGCTACAATGAAATCTTTGTAACTGAGTTCTTTTGAAATTATTTCAATAAATCTCAAAGTCCTTTTATATCGTCAAAGATTTAAACTGTCTTATTTATATCCTTGTTTGTATTAATTAACTACCTACGGTAGTGATATGTCACAAACTAATCTTTGAGTAATATTTTGAGGAACCTAGTGTTAAGACACTCCGCTCCCCATTTCTCACCAAATTCTGGAGTCATTGCGGGTTGTATGGAGGAAATCAACGCCTCACTTTGCCTTGATAACAGAGCGAAGAAATGAAAATATTAAATATTTCATTTCCCCGAGTGGGAATCGAACCCAAAACCTGTCGCAATTACAGTCATATTTTTTTCCCCTGGCTTTAAAGGGCCTTGAACATTATATTTTTCAAATAAGGTTATTGAACCATAGCTTACAATAAAGAAATCAAAGGAATATGTATGCGCTTCATAGAAATAATCAGAAGTGACGTGCATATGCATTCGGATATCCGGTGCCTCCATGTCGGCTGTCGCACTAACTTCAATAGAGAAAGTATGTTTTTCTGACTACAATATTGTTACGTTAGTTCTGACGTAATTACTTATGGGAATTTTTTTTTATACTCTTTAATAATAGTGTTGTCACATGCAATGCCATTTACCCTAAATCACCTATCTATATATATATATAGATACATTTGTATAATATGTATAAGTACACAGATAATTAAAAGTTAAAGGTTATTTTTTTAATAATGTAGAATATTATTTTTATGTATTTAAAAAAATCCTGATAGTTTAGAAAATATTTACAATGTGCCCAGAAAAATTACGTCTTTCATTAATATGAGTAATTAATTATATTTATATTTTTGTGTAGTTTTTGTTGAAGTCTTTAAATTAAACTAATTAGAGCACGCTACATAAATCTATATGTTGCATACACATACTGATTACGAAGTGGCATATAAATAGCATAATTTATGTTTTTGTTTATTGTAAATATTGTACACTTTGGATATTACTTAATATTTTTAGTCCGAATTTTGGTCCGAATGTTCCTTAATTTAAATATGGCGTGACCTTTTCTTAACCTTTTATTATTTAAAGATTTATATGAAAAAAGTTGACAAGTTAATATAAATATGTGAATTTATACATCTTCTAATAATATACAATAATTATTTTAGAATCTTAAATATATTTTTGGATTTCAAATTTTACGCGTTTACTATTAATTGTGTAAGATTGACGTTTCGATACGTCCTATTTACTTTTATTCAAATGATGATTCATAATATAAACTTTCGTTAAATATTTATTTGTTTCGTGATGCGGATCGATGAGAAAAAGTAATATTGCGAAACTGTATATTTAATTATACGCTATTTACTTAACATTGGATAACTATCCGAACAAACATTACCTATTTGTTTATCTTTTGTTTGGCTTCGCACTGTATCCTTCATATAGTGGGGTAGTCAGAGGGAACCTGTGAACCCAGTGTTGAGACACTCCGTTCCCATAAAGACATCTCAGTTCTTCACTTTCCACCGAATTGTGGAAGTATTGCATGCTGACTGGAGGAACTCAACGCCTTTCTTTGCCCCATTACCAGAGTGAGGAAAAATATTAAATATTTAACAACATCGAACCCATAACCTGTCGCCTTTACAGTTACACCTTTAGGCCTCTGCGATAAGCCACAGTATATAATTTAACTATTAAATACCAGATGGACCACATATGAACTCTTAAGTGAATTTAGATGACAAGTACATTTAAAAGCTAATTTGTGAGGCTTATTACAGTAAGGCATGCGGATCTAATGTAGGTATCATTATTTTTATTTTATAAGTAACATTCTGTTTTATTTATTGTATGGTTAATTTAATGAGATATTTCGTAACATACCATATAACTTTTACTTAGGTTATTTTTTTCTGGTTTAAGATATAAAAGTTAAAATAAAGTTAGTATAAAAATTACATAACAATTTTGCAATCTTGAAAATTCGAGTTAGGAATTTAAATAAAGCGATTTAAATGGTAAAATAATTTCTTATTACTTTCTTTATTATTATTCTTTCTTTCTTCTTTCTTCTTTATTCTTTTGTTATTATTCTAGAGGCAAATAATAGAAAATCTTTAATATAATGTAATTCGGGTATAATTGTATAAAAATATGCTTTAAAAATATACAAAAATGCCTTTTAAAACTATCTTTACTACTGATTACGTTATTCATAAACATCGTATATAAACGTTAAACATCTACTGACATTTAAACTTGTAAGGAAATAAGCTTGAATGGACATACGTACATTTTTTGACCTCTACATGTATATATGAGACGTTGCCAGAATACAATATGTTAAATGTGGCATTATTCCACTAAAGCTCCAAGCTATCAACGGGAATCTATCTCCATTAAGTTTGGTATTTATATTCGAAGCACGGAATACCACGTCGATGACACGTTTAAATTTATGACTCGTAATTTAAGTTAGACAATATATCTCTAAGAATTTAGAATTGTCAAAATATTTTTATGAGGCCGTTCGGTCAAGTGTGAGGGTCGTGATGGTTCTGGGTTCAATCACCACTCGTGGGAATGAAGTATATTATTTTACGTATTAACATTTTTGTTTATTTTCATCACTCAACAACACTACGCAAAGCCTCGAAAATTTGGCGAACGGTAGGGAATGAAGTGTTTTAACACTAGGTACCCTCTAACTACCCTGCTATGTTTTTGCGAGGTACAGGGATAAGCTGAAAAAAAAAACTTAAAAAACATAAAATTAACATTACAAACTTTTTATAATATTAGTAGCTATCGTAATTGTTTTTGGCATTTTACTTTACACAGACTAAATAAATAAAGAAACCAGAAATGACCCGGACTTCTCACGCTCTGTCAGGCAATCCACACTGGAAAGATATGAAGTAATTTGAACTTCCAGGTTCGGAGGCGTCAGTAACTAATATGAATATCATCGCCCACACAGGCACAGCAATCAGACCACAGGAAGCCTGCGTACACGTCATGCATATTGTTCTCGTGAAAGAAAGAGTTAGAGTTACAAGAGACGTTATGTATTTAAATAAAGTAATTGCTTCAATCTATTCTGACCACGCGCTGCAACGGTTATATTCTCACGAGTTAACTGATCTAGTTCAATATCATTATATTGCATTTTGATACCTATAATTTACTTGTTAATCTGTTGCAATATATAAAATATGTTATATTTTTCACATATTGCAGGGTAGGGAGAGAAAACTTAATGTTAGGACACTCCCCACTTTTTGGTAATTTTTTGGGGGATTGTGTGTTGAATGGGGGAACTCAACGCCTTAGTGCCGTGGCGTTTACAGTCACATTCTTGTGCCACTGCGCTATAACGGCCTCTTTTATGTTTAGAATGTAATTATTTGTAATTCGAACACTGTCATTTGTTAACGGACATTATTAATATAAATGTTATGAGTAATTGCAGTAAACAATTTAACTTTTAATATTCTCCATAAGAAAAACTATATTAGCTAAAGTGTTAAATGTCAGGTCGTTTTTCTGTCTATATATAGGCTACGCGCATAGGTAAAGACAGCCTTTGTTCGACGTCTACGGATGACCTTTAGTTCCCCAGTCTAGGGAACGTGCTGGATACAGTGAACTTATTTTTTTCTAGAATAGGCTGCCCTTTTCTTTTAAAAAATAAACTTGCGGTCTTATGGTGTCTAAGCAAGCATAAGAAATACATTTTACGAAATACTAGCGGCCCACTCGCGTCTTCGCTCGCATACCATCTATTATTATATTTTTTGTTATGCTGCATTTGCCAACAGATTGATAATATAATTTATACAAACAATGATTTTTCCTAATTTTGAGAAAGTGATACTATAGTACTACACACTATGGATGCTTGAGAGAATTAAGCCTTAATGTTATATAGCCTATAGTAGACTAATCCTGAGGAATGTAGCTTTCATACAAAACAAAAAAAAACGTAAATCCGACCAATAGCTCCAGAGATATAAGCGTTAAAACAAACAAACAAATTCTTTATTATATTTGATTAGTATAGAAAAAAAATACATTCATACCTAAGCAAACAAGAGTACGGCGAATGTAATAGTCATTATCAACACCATATTATTGTAAATGTCAACATAGCAATGTGTAATTGTAGTGCAGCTGTGGATATATTACATGTATACATATAAATATTTAAAGAGCGATGGCAAGTGGAATGCCTAGTCCGCTCGACTGCCGCCCTTAAGGTCGTGGGCATCCTCACAGGACGATTCAAGGACAGAGTACCCTCTAGAATCTACCCACTTGGTGTCGCTGTAAAAGCCAGTAGGACTAACAGCATTAACCTCAAGTTCGAAAACAAAGATGGCAAGCAGACATAGCTTTAGCTTAGAAGTGACTATTTTTATTATAGATTCTGTCGACCATTTAAATATTTAATATTTGACGCTATTTTGATAAAGATGCCATTCCAGGCATTCCATCATTGTAGATATAGTTGATTGAATTTGATTTTGATGCACATCACAAGTGGCGGCGTCTCTAACCTATCACATCCCGGCACTGCATCCGCTACGTCGCTGGGTTATTATAACTTGAGACGAGTAATACTCGTTCATATGACTCGATTCCAACCATTATAGTCAATTTTAAAAACAGCTTCGCTTCGCAACAGGATAGACAGAGGGAACCTAGTGTTAAGATCCTCCGTTCCCCACTTCTGGAGAATTCTGGAGGCTTTGCGTTTTGAGTGGCATAACTCTATGCTGCAGTGCTTCTCGATACCAGAACGAAGAAGTGGTAATATAAATTTAAATAAATATTTCATTTCCTGGAGTGGGGATTGAACCCACAACCAGTGGCGTTTACAGTCACACTTTGTGCCTCTGCACCACGACTGGATCTACAGCCAATGTTTCTAAGTCATTAGAGGAATTGGCTTATATAACATGTGAAACCGGTTACAGCGGCTGTTGTTTTAGTGAGGACTTTAGGTATTAACGTCGTTGTATAGCTTATTGAATTTAAGTTTGAACTTGCTAGCGTTATCAGCGGCACCATGACCGCCAGCATTAGTAAGTTGGAACGGGTATTTCTTGTTTGCTAGCTCTAAGCCTGGTGGAGGAGTTGTCTAATAAAATATGAGTGTCTTCTGGCTGTATCTATTCAAGCGGCAAAGAAAAGAAAAGAAAAAAGTTGAAACTAAAAGAAGATTATTTTTGTTATAACTTGGCATAAAGTACTCGTAAGACCGTAAAGCATAATGAACGCAAATCTTCGAAGCTATTCAATGTGTGTTTAATGCACTAAAGATAATAAATACTTGTACAAAAGATGTGTTTATTTTAAAAACTTTTAATTTTAAAATCTCTTTTTGAATGAACTGTGATGCAAATATGTTTATATTTTTTAATTAATTGACTATTTACTGTTAATTTATTTTTTGGGGTTCTATACCACAAAAGATAAATTAACTTTGTTTGTTGTCCGTTTGTCCGTCTGTCAAACTCGTTAATTTTAAACAACCACACTTAATTGCTATTAATAATATCTGAGACATTCTTCAATCAATTATACATTAAATAGTTGATCGAAGAAGGCATTCATTAAATAACAATAGTAATATGCAAATATAACTTAAACAATTGCAGTTCTAAATTTACGTATCCGTTGCGTTGTCTTAATTTTATGTAGGGTCAGCGTAAAAAAAATAGTTTATTTATCAAAAACAAAACAATATTTTCTCCTCAACTGTACTTTGACTTTGAATATGATCGTTGTTATTTTGTTTATTTACATCTAAAAATAAAAATTTACATCTAAAAATAAAAATGTTTTATTTTATTTTACAGTTAACTTTTATCTTTTATGCTGATAGTACTTGAGTCACAACTTAATAGATTAAATGGAACGCATTAATCCATGTTAGCGCGTACTGGGACGCATCAATGATGTTTATTAGCTAAATAAGTGTTTCAATTGTCACTCCAACTCTTTGTTTCAGTAAGACTATGAATATGAATAATTGTGTTAGGTAGAATTTAGAAGGGTAGGCAGAGGGAAGTTAGTGTTAGGACTCTCCTTTCCCTTTATTTCGCCCAATTTTCGAAACATTGCACGTTGAGTGATTTTTTACAACATGCTTAATAATAGTTTTACTACTGACAGTAGTAGGTAATTTTTATTTTTGAATTTGATGATGTAAATGTAAAAGTTTTAGTTATATTTCACTTAATACCTGTTCTGCGGGTAATTAATTAATGTTTTTTTTCGATTGTTCAAAGACTAAATAAAAATATTATCTCATTATAATGGTTACAATTAATTATTATTTTTAATTTGAAATGTAATGGATGTTTATTATAACTATGTATATCTTGTAGTGTCAGTAACTATGAAATACGAAAATATTTAATAATTTTGCTCTATTACTTAACTCGTACTAAACGTATATTTCATTTCGAGAACATTTCTAATGTTAACTTAGGAAGATTTTGTGCTGAACTGGCACGCTCGATACACCATAATTAAAGAAATAAACTGAACTGATAATAATAGCAGTTAAATTCATATGGCTAGTAGTACTTAGGTTTCAGGAGTTTTTAACTATTAATGTTTGTAATTACTAGATACTATAAAAAAAAATTAGCTTAACGCTGTATCCCGCACACAGCAGGGTAGGCAGAGGGAACCTAGTGTTAATACACTTCGTTGCCCACTTTCTGCCGAATTTTGGAGGCATTGCGTATTGAGTGGCAGAACTCAACGCCGCGCTTTGCCTCGACACCAGAGCGAAGAAATGGAGATATAAGCGTAAATAAATCACTTCCTCGAGTGGGGGTCGAACCTACAACCTTCGCGTTACAGTCACACCCTTGTGCCGCTGCGCCACGTCGGCCTCTACTACTACTATTACACCGTTAATAATTTAAAATACTAGAACTTATTACAAAACAATCAAATATTCATTTTGTTGTGGAATTCGTTACCAATATCCTATTGACTTACACCGCCGCAATCGAATCGTATAGAGTCAGGGGTTTTTGCTTTTGCCTTGAGGTTCCGGTGACCGCAACTGGGCTTAAATAACTGTAGTGTTGACAGCTTATAAAATAAATATTTGTAATAAGACCTCTAATGTTGAGGCCAGTCGTGGCGCAGGTAGCTGTGTGGTGTGACGGTAAATGCTACTGGTTGTAGGTTTGATACCCATTCGAGGAAGTGAAGTATTTAATATGTTCATTTTTGCGTTCTGGTGACACTCAACACGCAATGTCTTCAGAATTCGGTGGAAAGTGGAGGAGCAGACTTACTTGACTTACTTCATAAAATTAGGTTCACCTACCCTGCTAGGTACATGCAAGATACAGCGTGTGGCTGAAAACAAAAAAAAAGCTAAACTAGCGAAAAACTCGTAAGTTTCGTATTTTTTTATATAATTTTACAAAGGAACTTCGAACTTTACAATGTAATATGGACATTCCACATACATATCTTAACTGCTTTGACTGGTCTAACTATATATACATAAAGTTACATATTATGCGTGCAATATATGAATTATGTATAAATTATACATTCCAAAGAATTGGTACCAATCATTGTTCTCCTTATATAGAAGGTGGGAGGACTGGGACCTCGCGACTTGACCCAAAGCCAGAATATTACTTAGTAATATACGTAACAAACCTAATACAAGAACCCTGTTAATGGAAATAGATTATTAGATAATCGCAATTACGAAAATAATCCGGGATACGTCGGAAAATAGGAAACGGAGTGTCTTGGCACAAGATTCTCTCTGCCTATCCTGCTTTTGCGGGAAAAAAAAATCATAAAAAATAATATAATAAAAGTATTATATTAATGAAAAGTAATTTATTATATTACTTTTAATTCCATGCAGGATTTTTTTATACTTTATTTATGTAGGTTCATTCATTTATGTATGGATCTTATGGAGAATGAAGTGATGAGATATTTGTCTATTAAGAAAAAGTACCAATTATGTTACGAAATATAAACTTTAAGGTTTTATATAAGGAAGTCATATTAAAAAAAATAGATTAATATAATCTCAATATGTCATATTAGCACCGTACAAAAACATGGTCATTATAGTAGAACACCTGTCTGTTACTTAGCTATAAATGCAATTAAATTATGTAAGAAAATAGGTTAAGTCGATTAGACTTAACAACTATTCAATTATCCCCCTATATAGGCTCTAGTAATGTTAATAAAACGGCGCGTATGAGTAACCTGCGATAGTTTAGCTATGTATATTATACCAAACATAATGAAGTATGTATGTAACCATCATTAAATATATATTAACTTTCATGACATACATATAAATACATATAAATTGCAACGTTCTATAATTATAGTAAAACCAAAGTTGTTTAAAACTTGCATATATTACTAATATATGACGCTAGTCGTGCCGCAGGGGCACAAAGAGTAGACGGGACTGGTTGTGGGTTCGATTCTTACTCGAGGAAATGAATATATTTCATATTACCATTTCTTTCTCTCTCGCTAAAGAGCTCTCAATACGCAATGCCTTCAGAATTGGGCGGAAAATGGGAATCATAGTATCTTAACACTAGGTTCCCTTAACCTACCGTGATACAGCGTTAAAGGGATACAGCAGCGTGACGCTAAATAATAAGTAGAACATACTCTATTTATAGGATTTGAAAGTAATGTAATTTGTATTTGTTCCAGGTGCAGTGACTAGCGCTGTTAGTGGCACGGTCGGCGTGCCCCCATGCTCCTGGGAGCCGTTCTACTGCGTCCTGCAACAGGACCGGCGGACCCTCACGGCGTACACCAGCGAGGAGTTGGCTGTAAGTATCTCTATCTTAACTATTAAAGTATCTCGTTCTATATAATTTTAGTTAACTATACAAACGTTACTTATTTAGAAAAAAATTGATCTTGCTTTGAATTCGCGTCTATTGGGAACCGTCCAATATACAAACGTTATTTTAATTATTTTATGAATGAACGTAAAATATCAACCACTTTTTTTTGTTTTTTTTTTTTAATATTTATGTATGAACTTTCTTACGTTGAAATAGTTTTATGCCAGTTTCAATTACGCAGATATTGCATATTTTGTAACCGATCGCACAAAAACCGGACATGCCGGTAATTAAATCTGACATCAATAGAGCGTGATAAATTTGCTACAACTGTTTCATACGATTCATAAATGTAGGACTCGTGATTTGCAACACTTTGTTATAGCTTCACGCTGTATCCCGTACAGAACAGGCGAGGGGAACCTGGGAACCTAGTTTTAAGACAATCAGTTCCCATTTAGACACCTCCGTTCCCCACTTTCCACCGAATTCTGGAGGCATTGCTTGTTAACTTACATGAACATCGCGCTTTGCCTTACCAGAACGAGGAAAATATTAAATATTTAATTTTCTCGAATGGGAATCGAACCTACAATCTCTCGCGTTTAGTCACACGCTTGTTCCCCTGCACCACGACGTGGTCATATGAACCTATTACATTCGCAATTATCAATTATGCTGATCCTATGTCACAAATGATGATGGGTATTGGCCATTAGCTTGACGAGACCTTTCAAAACGGCCAACGCATCGCACGGAACATTGAATATTGAGCAGACATAGTTATTTGTTTTTGTCTATAAATTTTAAAGTTATACTGGACCAATGGTTCCGCTTTCCTGGTCTTTTAGGTAATTTTAACCTTTTTTTCTCGATAGATACTCTCGATTGTCGCTTGTTGCGAACTTTCATAAAATTTTAAGTTTGATGCTGTGTTTATTTTCAATTTATAACGTTTTAAAAAATCAATAATTATTTAAAAATGCATTTCAATGCAATTAGAGAAAAAAAAAATTAAATATACATATAAAATTGTCTAAATTTCTATGAAATCATAAGTGAGTTTTTTTATTAAGCAGTACTTTGTGCCTCCATTCTGGTTATCATCATTACAATAATTGGAATAAATGTACGGTGATTTGTTACGTCAGTTTGGATCTCTTCACATTCACTTAAAAGTAGTGATTGTGGATAGAAATGTTCAAATAATTTATTTTTTACTTTAACGTTAATTTCAAAAAATATTTAATATAATTATTTTTTATATGAAGTATTGTTTAAAGTTAGTTGATTTCATACTGTTATTAGTAGTTAGTCAATACATCGTGTATATTGTGTAAAAATTCTTATTTGGGTCTCGTCACTTCTCTATATGGACCTGTTTTTTATTTTCAATTTTGCAAATGATAATCGAATAAATGATTTTAAAACTTAATAAAAACTTTATTATTCCAATCATATACTGTTTTGTATTTAACTTATTACAAAAAACAATATATAATAATGACAATGACATGAAAATGACGTAACTGGCTAACCTATTGTATTTGAAATTGATAGGAAATTTATTAATTTTGTAATTCAACATATATTTGCATTTCTATATTTCTTTTTAAAATAATTTTAGTATGTACTTTAAAATATTTCTCGAAGAATAAACAAACGCTCGCGACGTAGGCGTACTCCGGTTTTCTGCATAAATCAAAGTTAACCGCCCTATTGGAGGAATACAGCCTGTGAATGTAATACGTTTATGTTAGTATTTTATGTTTTTCTTGTTTTTTTTTTCAATAAAAGCACTGAAAAGAACTAAATATAAATATAATAACAATTCATAAATTTAATTATCTCGATAATCATTTATTTTTAAATAAGAATTCATTCATTCATTCATTCATCATTCATTCATTCAGGGCATCTTTAGGTTCTAACTAGGTACCTACATATAGTTTTTGATCTCAATTCCCTTTGGACCAACGGACTATAAACCAGTCCACTATTTACATATTAACTTATCTTAATGTCCATAGATAGAATGAGTGATATCTTTTAATGGATATTGGAAGTGTTAGGGAAAACGAGGTCTTACTAAGAGTCTTGGCACATAAATTAGATAGGTCAACATATTTTCTAAGTAAATATATCCAAAATTTTGAAAATGATAATTATTTATTATGTCTAGTAATTTATATGAAAATATATATAAATGTCGATTTAATAATTAAAAGAACAATATAAATATATTTAAAAAAAATAATATATAAATATTAATATGTAATTACTATAAATATTATATACAAAAGCTCCGTATTATATAGTTTTAAGGCAATATTTTTAAACTCATGGCCAATGTACCACAGTGACCGTGAGCTTTGAAAGGTGAACAATGTGATAAAATCTACTTCTTATTTCATTTATTGTATTGAAAATACTTTAAAATCATTTTGAAATTTCGTATTAATTAAATCGGCTTCACGCTGTATCACGCATAGTAGGGTAGGCAGAGGGAACCTAGTGTTATGACACTCCGTTCTCCAAATTTCTGCCGAATTCTGAAGGCTTTGCGTGTTGGCGCTTTGCCTCGACACCAGAGAAGAAATGGAAATATTAATTTAAATAAATATTTTACTTCCTCGAGTGAAAATCGAACCCGCAATCAGTCGCGTTTATATTCACTTGTACCTGTGCGACGACTGGCCTCAATTGTATAATTGAGGTGATATATGGAGTTATGTAACAAGTTATTTTATATTTAACCTACTTTGAATAGGATAACACATGTAAGCTTTCTTTTACATGCTTCCTACAGTCGTTTCCGGGCTTCTATTTGGATTATAAGGTAAGAAATGTTGTGACCTGTTTGTAGTTTTCGTTTTATTTGACTAGAATTAGATTATATTAACATAAAAAAAAAACAAAACCCATGAAGTAAATAATAATTTTTCCTTTCCTATTACTGGAATATTATTATATAAATATTTAACGTCAATAATTTTAATATGCATCCTCATTTTTCCTGTGGTTTTATTACTTAATATTCCAATTTGTGTTTATTTCTTTAACATATTAGCTTGTTTTATTTTAATATTTTCACCTTTATATCAGTATATTGAACTTAAACTTCTTTAATCGTGTCCACCTGTCCCTGCTATACGAGTAATAAATAATTTTAGTTTCAAAATCTGTTTACCATACAGCCATTGTTCGTGAGATATTGCATTTTGGAAGATGGTATTACGCAACTTTAAGTTGTAATTTAAGTATGACATGTGATTGTAAAAGCTTATTATTATTAGCTTTTTTATGGAATATATGCTACATGCTTATAATTATATATTACATAAAGATCTACTCTACTTTCGAGTTTTAATATGGGAAAAGCGATAGTGTAAGGATATCGTAAAATTTATTTTAATAAAGAAATATAATTTTAGAGGCCAGTCGTGGCGCAAAAGCGCAAGCGTATGGCTGTGAACGTTACAGATTGTGGGTTCAATATCGATTCAAGGAATTGAAATATATAATATTTTATTTTTTTCTATCTTGCGGGATACACCGTGAATAATAAATTAAATTAAAATAATGATTTTAAACAACATATGTAC
This sequence comes from Heliconius melpomene melpomene, assembly GCA_000313835.2. NCBI lineage: Eukaryota > Metazoa > Arthropoda > Insecta > Lepidoptera > Nymphalidae > Heliconius > Heliconius melpomene. The sequence goes on along the minus strand of HE670548.1, from coordinate 101,221 downwards.
ATTTCCATTTGGTTCTATTACAAAGTAATACTTTTAGACTCAATAAAATATTTGTAAACTTTGATTTGGAAGTAACTTAAAATGACAGAACAAGTTATTACCAGACAGTTAGTTTAGGCATTCACTGTCGGCACTTATCCAGATTCTTGGAAATGTTGTTCATCCTAAAAGGAAACATACTGATGTCACTTGCCATATGCCGTATGCGTAAGTATACGATACGTTCGGCAAATGTGGTTATAGTTAAAATTTAAAGTTTTGTTTTTATATGACCCAAATCTATTTGTACATCTATATATATAAAATCGAAAGGTCACTCACTCATCACGAAATCTCAGAAACTACATATTACTACTAGGAATCTCAAATTTTGCATAGAAGTTATTTATAGGACGTAGGTGCTCGCTAAGACGGGAATTTGCAATATTCGACTCATAAGGGGATGAAATAGGGATTGAAAAATTGTATGGAAAAAATTAAAATCGCCACCGATTTTTATAAGATTTGAAATTTAGACTCTTAAAAATATTTTATTGAACACGTGTTTCATGGTTTATTAGGATTCACCCCTAAGGGTGCAAATAAGCGGGCGAAGCTGCGCGGGTCCTCTAGTTTGCTAATAATTACGAAATAAATTATTTCCTCAAATATATATCTATTTGCTATTTTATCATGTTAAAAAAATGTTTTCGTGTTTTCTCGAATATAAAGTAAAATTTTAATACGTGTTAGTTTTTTTAACTAGGAGTTAACTACGTAAAGGAAATAGACATACAATAGATCGATCGATAGAATACTTAGGTGCTAAGAAAGGAAGGGACTTGTTGGCTGGGTTCCATTAGATTATTTAATACTGATTTGCATACTTATTTTTAGAAGTTTTTCCGCATATTTCTTTAGTTTTGTGTGTGTATACCGCATGTAGCAGGGTAGGAAGAGGGAGTCTAGTGTTAAGACACTCCACTCTCCTTTTCCAATTTCCTGTATTACATTTCACTCCAGTGGTAATCGAAATAACAATTAGTCAGGCTTACTGTCACACGCTTGTGCCGTAAGCATTTTTTTATATAGGTATTTGAGATTTATTAGACCTCATTACACAGCTTAATTCTCTTTTTTCTGCTCCTCTTATGCTGAAGATGAGCAAATATATTTTATAGTCACCAACTCGAATGGTAAAAAATTATCATCAATCTCGAATGTTAAAAAATCGAATGGTAAAAAATCATTTTTTCTTATTTTTATATAACGGCACTCCTTAAATCTTGGTTTGAAGAAACATCTTGCAAATCTCATTGTGACTTATCAACATGTACGCCACATGGTGTGGTTTTATTTAGCCTCTAGCTTAAACAATGTATGCGTGACTTTTAACCTATAGAACATTTTGTTTGAATGATAAATATTATTATTACTATTATTTTGTCAGCTTCACGCTGTATCCCGTATATAGCAGGGTAGAGGGAACTTAGTGTTGAGACACTCCGTTCCCGTCCCTTCCTTCGAATTTACGAGGCATTGTCAGTTCAGTAGCGGCACTCAACGTCGCGCTTTTGCCTTGGTACCAGTGCGAAGAATTGAACATATTAATAAATAATAATTAATTCACACGCTTGCGACGTCTGCTTTGACTGCCTCGGATTATTATTTTTTATTCTAATAATAAAATGTGAACTTCTCTCCTTTTCCTTCTTTTGTAAATTCTTATTTAATAAAAGAAATAGAGTTAAGTTTAAACGACATTTATAACTTAATATTTTAAGCCGTATATTAATTTGGTACACAGTGTGTTTTAATGGAAATAACATTGGGGACAGAACCATATGTGTGAAAACGATTTATTATTAGCTTTGCGACTTGCGAGTACATTTAAGGCAAATGGGCCTGACTCATGACTTCGAGTCGGTGAACTTCAACTAAAGTCTTTTTTATAATCTGTTAATATTTAATTTATGTTCACTTTAATGACCCTTATATTTATAAAATGAATGCAATAAATATTATATTGGAAGTTGTTTTCTAAAACTTTATTAAGTCTAGCTACTGGGACAAGGTTACTTATGTTTTTTATCAGTTTCACGCTGTATCCCGCACACAGCAATGTAGGCAGAGGGAACCTAGTGTTAAGGCACTACGTTCCCCATTTTCTGCCAGATTCTGGAGACATTGTGTGTTGAGTGGCAGAACTTAACGACGCGCTTTACCTCGACACCAGACCGAAGAAATGGAAATATAAATTTAAAAAAATATTTAAATTTATATTTCCATTTCTTTCCAAGGAATTATTGTACTTAAAAAGGACTGTCCATAACTGCATCAAATATAGTGTATATCTATTAACTTTTTTATCTTTTGTAAAATACTAAATATATTTGCAAAATTGGTAACAATGCATTTAAGATATTGTGCATATGTTCAACAGAACAATAAACAGAAGAGGATTCGCAGATAGTAGAAACTAAGATATGTTACGACTGTTGCCGGCCCGAGCCATTTACGTTTCTCTTAGTACGGCTATATGAATCTTTTGGTGAAGAGATATACTACATATATACTTTGTAACCATTGTAATAACCCATAGTTAGCGTGTTTGTACGGGCTTTAGGATTTAGATTTTTTAATATCCTATATATTAATATTGTTTAATGTATGAATTATCCTGAATCTATACTTTTATACTAATACTAGCGGACGCGCGCAGCTTCGCTTGCGTATTTAGGGGTGAATTCTAATAAACCATGAAACATGTGTTCAATGAAATATTTTTAAGAGTCTAAATTAAAAATTTTATGAAAATCGGTGGCGATTTAAAGATTTTTTCATACAAACTTTCAATCCCTTATTTGCGCCCCTAGGGGATGAATTAAAATAAACCAAGAAACATGTGTTCAATTAAATATTTTTAAGAGTCTAAATTTAAAATTAAAAAAATCGGTGGCGGTTTAAAGACTTTTCCATACTAACTCTCAATCCCTTATTTGCACCCCTAGGGGATGAATTCCAAAAAACCGTGAAACACGTGTTCAATTAAATCATTTTAAGAGTCTGAATTTACAATTTTATAAAAATCAGTGCATATTTAATTTTTTTTCCATACAAACTTTCATCCCCTATTTCGCCCCTTTAGGGTTAAAATTGTTCAAAATCCCTTCTTAGTGGATGTCCAGATTACAAAAGTAAATATCTGTCCAAATTTCACGTTTCTACCATCAACGGTTACGGCTGTGCGTGCGTCTTACCTCAGTCAGTGAGGACAAGTCCTTTTATATATATTATATACTAGCGGACGCGCGCAGCTTCGCTTGCTTATTGCTTAGGGGTGAATTCTAATAAACTTTGAAACACGTGTTCAATAAAATATTTTTAAGAGTCTCAATTTCAAATTTTATAAAAATCAGTGGCGATTTAAAGATTTTTCTATATAAAATTTCAACCCCTTATTTACACCCCTAGGGGATGAATTAAAATAAACCACGAAACTTATGTTCAATGAAATATTTTAAGAGTCTAAATTTCAAATTTTATAAAAATCGGTGGCGATTTAAAGATTTTTCCATACAAACTTTCAACCCCTTATTTGCACCCTTAGGGGGTGAATTCTAGAAAACCATGAAACACATGTTCAATTAAATATTTTTAAGAGTCTAAATTAAAAATTTTATAATAATCGGTGGCGTTTTAAAGATTTTTCCATACAAACTTTCAACCCCTTATTTGCACCCTTAGAGGAAGAATTCAAGAAAACCATGAAACATATGTTCAATTAAATACTTTTAAGAGTCTGAATTTCAAATTTTATAAAAATTGGTGCCGATTTAAAAAAAATTCTATACAAACTTTCAATCCCTTATTTGCACCCTTATAATGGAGGGGACCCTTAGGGGGAGAATTCTAGAAAACGATGAAACACGTGTTCAATTAAATACTTTTAAAAATCTAAATTTCAAATTGTATAAAAATCGGTGCCGATTTAATTTTTTTTCCATACAAACTTTGAACCCCTATTTTACCCCTTTAGGGTAAAAATTTTTCAAAATCCCTTCTTAGTGGATGTCCAGATTACGAAAGTAAATATCTGTCCAAATTTCACGTTCCTACGCACAGCGGTTACGGCTGTGCGTGCGTCTTACCTTAGTCAGTGAGGACAAGTCCTTTTATATATATAGATTTTCATTTAATCGCTCTGGTAAGAGGGCAAAGCACTGCGTTGCATTTCGCCTCACGAAACTCATGTCTCGAAAAGAGGGGTATTGAATATAATTTGAACGTAAAAAATTATAACATACATAAATAGAAAATCAGCTTCACATTAAATTCCGCATATAGCAAGGCAGGCAGAGAACCTAGTGTTAAGACACTCCAAAGGGGGGACCTTTCCGCCAAACTTTTCGAGGCATTGAGTGTTGAGTGGCGGAACTCAACGCTGGGATTTAGTCTTGGCACCAGAGCGAAGAAATGAAACTATAAAACTTTTCCCCGAGAGGGGAAAGAACACACAATCTTCGCGTTACGGTTACACCCTTGTGTCCCTGCACCAAGACGGCCTTGAAAAATAGGAAATAAAATTTTCATAATTATAATATCTTACCGATATGGCCCACGATACGGTTGATCTGATGCATTATCAGAAGAAGTGCTGGGTCCGGCGCGGGGGGAACTCGGTTCCGGTTTCGCTGAGGCAGTAGGAGTACTGCCACTGGTAGATGGAGTAGCAGCTTTAGCCTCTTTGGGCTCCTGTGGAATGTTTCAGAACGTTTATTATAGTAATTTGTTATTAGTTTAGATTTTATAATAAACTAGCGGACGCGCGCAGCTTCGCTTGCGTATTGCTTAAGGGTGAATTCTAATAACCCATGAAACATGTGTTCAATGAAATATTTTTAAGAGTCTAAATTTTAAATTTTATTAAAATCGGTGACGATTTAAAGGTTTTTCCATACAAACTTTCAACCCCTTATTTGCACCCTTAGGGGGTGAATTCTAGAAAACGATGAAACACGTATTCAATTAAATACTTTTAAAAATCTAAATTTCAAATTTTATAAAAATCGGTGCCGATTTAAATTTTTTTCCATACAAACTTTGAACCCCTATTTCACCCCTTTAGGGTTAAAATTTTTTAAAATTCCTTCTTAGTGGATGTCCAGATTACGAAAGTAATCTTTTGTCTAAATTTAACGTTTCTACGCACAGCGGTTACGGCTGTGCGTGCGTCTTACCTCAGTCAGTGAGGACAAGTCATTTTATATATATATATAGATAATAAAGCGGAAGAGTTTGTTTGTTTGTTTATTTGTTTGAACGCTAAGATCTCTGGATCTACTGGATCGATTTACTTTGTTTTTGTTTTGTATGAAAGCTGCATTCTTCAGAAGTGCTATAGGCTATATAATATTACATTACACATATATACTAATAAATTAAAATACTTTCTAATTTGACATGCAATTTATTCTGCCATGTTAATAACAACCGTCGTCGCTACGCGACCGCGTTCGTTACCGCGTCATTTTGATATTCATCCTTATGAAAATAAACATAATAGTCACTTTTAGCATTTTATCTAGATTGAAATTATATTTCTATAGAAATGATATTCTTATATTTCAAGCAGGCGTAGCCGCGTCCGGGTCCGCTAGTTTAGAATATAAAGAGAAGTGGGTAAAATATCTATAATAACCAAAATATTAAATTTGAATTTGGAATCATTCATTCATGTCATGTCATTTTTATACGATTGTACATTGTGCTTTCTTGTTTTCGCGTCAATATATTGTAAAATATTTTGTGATATTAAAATAGAGTGAGGTGACACCACCCTCGCTCTCCATTTATTGTTAGGCCTATGGACTTAAATAAATGGAATTAATGAAGAATTGTGTATTTAATTCCATTTATTTAACACATTTGAATCTCCCATATATTAATTTTCGACGAAACGTAATATAAAGTCATCGTAAATTGATCTTAAATTAATTGAATTGAGATATTTTATATCTATTTATGTGGTCATTGTTCTTTAATTAGGAAGCGCAGTGTATGTCACTTTATGCAGCTGCAACTTATGAATATGGATTTAAGTCAGTTGGACGAAAGGTTAAGTTTGTTTTTTAACTTTTTGTAGCTGGCTTCACGCTGAATCCGTACATAGTAGAGTAGGCAGAGGGAACCTGGGAACCTAGTGTTAAGACACTCCGTTCTCTTTGTCCTTTAAATGTTCAGTGTTTGTTAATGTTTGTGTTTAGTCCTTTATGTAAATTTTTATGTAAATATATTAAACTTAACAAAATAAAACTTTAAATTAACACCCATGTAAAATATTATTTATTACTAATCTAATGTGTTGTGTATATATTGTAAATTTGTGTTTGTTTTGTTTTAGGTGAAGGCTGTACTTACACAGGATCTCTTTTTTTTACATGTATTCTATAATTGTGTATATTTATCTTTTTTATTACCGGTCAATTTCCTTCGTGTGTTTTCCATACAACGTGACATTGGCGAAATGAATTGTGCTCAACTGGCACGCTCGAAACGCCATATACCGAGAAATCAATCAATCACTCCGTTCTCATTAAGACGCGGTTGTCCACTTTCCGCTGAATTCTAGAGGCATTGCGTAGAAGAATGAAGAGTTCTCTCTGTCAAGCTTATTAAATATAAAATAGAGTAGATATATGTAAGATCTTTTTTTCTTTAATTGAAATAAATAGATACAAATTTAAAAAAAAAAATGATGAGCAGACTCAACAGAGTAAAAATATAGCTATCGTATAAATACCAATTTTAATATTAAAACTAAAACCTACCTAATTGTTTTTATGAATGTAGGAAGCTAAAGCAAAACAAATACAAAACAAAATACTATTAATACCAATTTAATTAAGGAACATATTAAAAGATATCGATCAAATCATTTCCTATGAATGCAATAGGTAATTACTTCGCTGTATGAAGTTTATCGTTTTGAACGTTCGTATTTAGTAAGTGAGAATTCAATATTTTATTCTTATCATATTTTCTTACTTGCTTTTAATATCTGTAATATATTTATATATTTAACTTGTAGAATAAATAACTTGAGGACTTCGTGGTGCGGTGGCAGAATCGTGTGACTGTAAACGCACCGGTTGTAGATTTGATTTCCACTCGGGGCAATTAGTTATTATTAATTAATATTTGTATTTCGCACTCAACACGCAATGCCTCGAAAACTCGAACGGGGTGTTCAAAATTAGGTTCCTTCAACAATACACATTAGGACGGAACATTAGGTTCCCTCTACCTATTATGTATATGCGTGGCACGACGTAAAACTAAAATATAAATAAATAAATAGAACAAATATCTTAACTAAATGGAATGAGTTATGTTCGAGTGAGGCCTATAAAATTTGAAGCACATGTGAAATAACATGGTAAGATGATTCTCCTATAATGTAGGCACTTTGTGACCTCAATTTCTTCAGAATCAGTTAAAACAAACAATGACATCATATTAAAAACTAAGCTTTGGGCGCTTAATTCTTTTGAAATAATATTTTAAACTTACGTTACGATTTTTAAAGGAGTAATACATGTACTAATATCCCATATTATTGTAAGCGTATTTGACATTTTTTTTTTAAATATTTCCATATTATGGCTCTATAATTGATTTATAATATGGACACTTCGGTAAATTCTTCTTTACTTCTACTACTTCTTGCTATTAAAGAAATATCCCTGTTTATAGAAAACGTTAATATATTCTGATAGCTATAGGGCTATATTTAGGTACATTATAGGCTAAAAAAATTAAGCCATTCAATTGAGAAACTGTGATCTATTTATTTGGTGAAAATAAACAAAGAATATATGTAAGAACTTCCATTAACTTACTTAGATTAAAGCAGGCGGGACTTTTATTTATTTTAGACTTCCCTTTTAGTAAAGACAATCCATAACATGGTTGACCGTTTAAAATAATTAACCTCGTAAGATGTAATAACTTGAAAAGGAGTCCATTATGTCTGGCGTCTTGTTGTTTTCATGGACCTATTAATAGCATTCTAATAATAAGTGCGGTAGTGTTGCCAGTTTATAAAAGATTTTTTAATTTATAATTATTTTATTATGCTAAAGAATGTTTTATATTATTTATAATAATCAGTTTGATCGTACATAATATGTGTGTATATGTGTGTAAGTGTGAAAATATGTGTTGGATTTTGAAAATATTCAGTTATTTCATTAAATCATTCGCAAACACAAATATTGTAATTGGCACAAGCGTGCGAACGCAAACCTGGTAGGTTGTGGGTTCAATACCACTCGAGGAAATTTGAGTTGAGTTCCGCCACTCAAGACGCAATGCTTCCGAAATTCGGTGGAAAGTGGTAAACAGAGTGTCTTACCACTAGACAGAGTGTATGATGAAGTTAAAAAACCTTATAACATTAATATAGTTAACAGAAATGATGGCATATTAGTATTTAAAATATAAATAAAATTGAAGTGTTCCAGTAGATGGCAACACTAAATTTACTGTTTACTTATCTTCGCTTCCATACAAGCGTTCTACGAAACATTTATAATTGGGTCAGATTCGTTAGAATTTGTTTTATGGCGTCATTCCCTTAACCCGCTCGTGTTTATGTTTTAGTACTAGTTGCATGTGCTTTAAAGTCTTATTACACACTAAATAACACAGTGTAAAAAGAAAAAATATTTGTGTAATATTTGTATTTCCTTATATACTTGTACCCGACTGGTTGTGGATTCGAATCTCACTCGAGGGAAAGCGCGGCTTTGAGTTACGCCACTCAACGTTACTTCTGCCTACCCTGAGCTGGCTTATTTATTTTTATTTAAAAAATATATTTATATTTCCTTATATAAATATTGAAAGACTATAGAACTTTGAAAGAAGTTTTGATTTGTGTATTTCTTTCTAACTTTAGTTTATACTCAATTACCCATTCTATTTGCAGTGCTCTAGGAAAGTTGCCCAATACCAACAAGGTAGCCTTCGATAGGTCTGAGTTGGTCAACACAATCTTTTATTTAGTCAATACAAACATTCTTGACCGGCCTCCGGAAGTCGTTTCCATGGGGGCCAGTTCAGCTGTTTAGTACTTTTGTAATAAGATTTAGATATAAAAGTATAAGTGGTACCACTTATACTTTTATATCTAAATCTTATTCTGCAATAATTTCTATTATAAAATAAGATTGTATAAAGCGACAGGGTAATTTTGATTTTTATTTTTGAATTTATATTATTAACTAATATTTTTTTTCAAAATATTCCTAATATTTTATTATTATTTCTTTCACGTAATTTTTAAATGTAACTCTTTCATTTTACAGGATTTGTAAAAAAAAAAATGAAGTACCTACAGGCAAACTAAATTAGTATCAGTCTATTCTTTCAATACTAAGCTCAATTGGGAAATAGGAAATATCTATAATATATATAACTAGCTTTTACCTGTGGTTTCACACTCGTGTTCTATTGAAAATAACTAAAGACCCATTTGTGAGCCCGAGGTAACTTTGACCTCAGGGTTACATGAAAGACATTAACCGTGATATCTATAGACTATTGAACACATTTTTTTTATTTGAAAATATCTGAGTTTTATAATACTATTATAGAAAGAAATCAAATCAAAACTGTGAGTAAACAGTGTTATTTACATAAATAAACATAACATTATTGATACTATCTTTTAAACTAGATTTGATGAGATAACATTAATTCACTGGAAACATTACGTCGATAGTGATTCAGGGCATATTAGAAAGGAGATAGAAGGACGTGGGAATAAAATGGCATCAATTATAAAATGTTATTAATATAAGGCAAGAGATGTATCGGATAACTGACTGCGTCAAGCTTCAGTTATCTGATCCTATTGCTGAGTAGGCTATAGTGAAATCGAAAATATTATATCGTAAATAATATTAAATAGGTAGGTTATTTGTCAGCTTCACGCTGTATCCCGCACACAGCAGGGTAGGCAGAGGGAACCTAGTGTTAAGATACTCCGTTTCTCACTTTCTACCGAATTCTGGAGGTATTACGTGTTTAGTGGCAGAAGTAAACCCTCATTAGATTAATTCCGTTTTTAGATATATGAATAAATATTGCTAATAAGATGGAAACTAAAAAAACCAGACCTAAGATCTTGTGATGTGCGTGAAAATAATCATAATATGAATTAACTTTCAAAATTTTGTTTCTGTAACAATATTTTAAATCTCTTTTGAGATTACTGATAATGTAGGTACTATTTGTTCGCGATACAGCTGTGCCTTATCATTATTTGAAAAGTTTTACATGACCAAAACAGCAAAACAGTCGATACGGTTAAATAATGTACATCTGTCCATAGGCATTTATTATTACATTTTTATTTGAATATTGATTGTGGTCATCAAATTTTGAACTACCAAAGTAAAGTTCGATATTGGTAATTTTAAGATAGTCATGTTTTTTTTAAATTATAATAACATGGAACTGAACCGTACCTTTGAATGTATATGTTCATATACGTAAACGTTGTTTTTTTTAAGTTTTCAGGCCAATTTTTGTGTTAATCAAATTTTTGGTGTGGGTCTATTCTGGGCCATCCGACACCATCATACGACCATGTCAAAATATTAATATTGTTTTTTTTTTGATAGGCAAATAGCAACGGAGAATATGCAACGCGAAGTTTGCCGCGAGTGAGGATAGATGGCGGTAGTAACGCTGGAAACGGTGTTCGGTTACGGTGCTGGGCCGCGCCGCCTTCCATCACTGAAGAAGAAGCAGAAGATGACATTGAGGAGGATGCTGTGTCGCTACGTGCGTTGCCTTCACATGGTAAGTTTATTTTGTAAAATAAATATAATAATGCTTATTAAGTATGTATGAATTATTATGTTATTTCTTCTTCTCTGATGAGGAAGACATTCATCACGCAGTGTCTAAAATGAAGAGTGGAGTGTCTCGACACTATGTTCTCTCTTAATACTCTGTTATGTGCAGAATAGAGACTGTAACAAAAAATATTTTAGAAGCGCCATCTAGTGTGGAATAGCTTAATGTTAAATCGAGCGCCATCTATGTAGCTTTGTCGTACATTGTATTTCCTGCCAATATTATTTTACACTAGATGTCTTTATATGTTTCTTGTTAAAATAATTTTAATATTGAAAATATTCAACATCAACAAATTTTGTTTTTAGTACAAAAAATATTGAATTTTATTCTTAATATGAGCGCAATTTCCTTAATACTACAACTTTGGTAACTTTAAATGTCGAATAAAAAGTCACATGATGCCAATTATATCCACTTGTTTTCGATTTATATGAATAATTAACCAAATAAGATACGCTTACAGAACTTATATTTTGTGCGAATAGTAATTATAAAACAACTAAGTATGTGTAAACGGAGCACTCTTATAAGTTCTCTCTGCATATTTTTATAGCCTCACCAGTATCCCGCATGTACCAGGTAGGCAGAGGGAATCTAGTGTTAATACACTCCGTTCCCCACTTTCCACTGAAATCTCAAGTCAGCGCGTGTTAAGTGACGGAGCTGAACGCCGAGCTTTAACCAGAGCTACCTATCCTGTAATAAATTAGCGACACAAAACAGAAGATCCCATTACTCACGTTTCACACATCGTTTAAAGACATTTAAAAGTTAAAAATCTATCAATAACTTATTTGTAATTTAAGTTAATTATGTATATATTCATAAGTGTATGGTTCAAGTCTGCTATTATTACCAAACACTTCATGATTCATTTTTCGAGTAGGTACTCCTCAACTTCGCAATTGTCTCGTTGAAGTTGAAAATATATTTAATTTCGCTTCACTTCATTATATTATATATACATTTGTATAATAAAGTGGGGCAACCCTATTCTGGTTGATAGACACAGTGACGCGCGCGCACCCATCCGGCACCAATCGATTACAGCGCATTTTACGCACCAACTGCATATTTGTCGCTGTTTTTATTTTACTTTTGAGATTATGTTTTTGTTTCTCTCGTTATTCTTTAATACGTTTACTTTTAATACTTTTTTCACGCTGTATCCCGCACACTTCAAGGTAGGCAGAGGGAACCTAGCGCTAAGCAACTCTGTTCCGCATTTTCCGTTAATTTCTGGAGGCATTGCGTTGAGTGGTGGTACTTAACGCCGCGTTTTCATTCGACACCAGAGCGAAGAAATGAAAATATTAAATATGTCGTCGAGTGGGAATCGAACCCATAACCTGTCGCATTTACCGTCCCACTGCTTTGCGTCACGACTGGTTCCCTTACTTTTAATATAATTTTGAATTTCTAATATTAATTAAATACATTTGTTGATATGTAGAATGCTATAGAGATAGTTAAAAAAATATTTGTAGTCGCTAAGAAACATTTCAAAGACGGCGGTTATTATTTTTAAAATATCACGTGACATTATATTTCTGAAATTAAAAGGTTGCGCTATTAATTCTTTCTAAAGGTTAAGACGATAAATGTCTTGATTTCTCCTTTTTCCGTGTACTATTTGTTCGCTAGTATTAAATAATATTTACATATATATAAAAATACGGAACGAAATTAAATATTTAATTAGTTAAAAAAATATTTAAGTTTAATAAAAAGTCAAATATAGTGAAACTTCTTTTTTTATATTTTTAATTGTATATTACATGTATTTGAGGCCGCCGTGGTTCAGGGACACAAACTGTGATTCTCAATCGAAGAAATAAAATATCTAATACATTATAGAAATGTATATACTAATATTTATTTCTTGGTGACGAGCGTCCAGAATTCGTCAAAAAATGGAGAACGGAGTGTCTTAGCATTAGGTTCTCCTTGCTTACGCTGCTATATACGAGATACTGCGTGAAGAAAAAAAAAATGTACTGTATTATATCGATTATGCCTATTCGCTTAAGTAGAAGAATAAAAACTAAAGTACCCTGAACTGTGCAGTCAGTTGGAAACGCTTTTTCACTGTCGGATGGCTAGGCCCTTCCATTTAAAGTAAAACGAGCAATTAGGGCCACTCGTAGTCGTTTATAATTGACATTGCTCCCTCGAGTCCCGATCATACGGACAGCGTGACATTCATTCCCTCTTGTATCTATTAAGACTGTATAATTACATACACAATAGATATAGGTAATTAATTTAAATTATTTTTGAGCTTTTTTAAATTTATTGAATAGATTTTAATGAATTAAACTTGATTTTTACTTGTTTTGATATTGCAAAAAAAAAGACTGATAAAAATGACCTTCAAAATAAGTATGTAATTATAAAAAAAAAATACCTTCCAAAATATATATTGGTTTGTTCAGTCAATACTAAGATTGTGAGAAAATACGGATTGAATTGACGTCTCACAAACAGAGGATGCTGCTAGTGCGACCAAAACGAAATTCTAAATTAGTTACGAGTTAAATTTGTCGTTTTTGTACCGTTTTGTCATATTTTTGAAATTCTTACGATAGAATCGTTATTGGAGTGAATGCTAAGGATAATTCAATTTAATTCTTTTATATAAATAAATTACTGGAAACGAAAACGTTACTTTTCAGAGAGATCCATTCTTTGAAATTTATATTATTTTTAAAATAACTGCTTTATTGTGAGTGCTTAATTATGATATTTTCTGTGAATATAATATGAATAAGTTATTAATTTTTTCATGAACGAACTAATTAAATCGCGTTCACACACGGAAAAGTAGAGCGAAGAACAAAGCAGAGATATCGTCTTTTGTGTTTTATGAAAGGATATTATAATTAATGACAATTAATTATATTTGACCTAAAATAAGTTTAATTTGTCATTTCGTCAAATGGATTTGTAGAACCGCTTACGTTCAAGCAGCTAACACACGATTCCTATGAACATTAGCCGACTTGAATGATAATGTATAACGAATCCAAAAGTCCAGGACTGTTCATGTTTTGTGGACTCTATGTTGTAAGTTATAAAGGTTATTTTAGAAAAGCAAAATGTTCCTTGTGGTTAACCATTCATATGGCGATGTGGTTTTAAAGAATCGTTTCAAAAAATATTTGTCACGCTCGGTTTGTTAGTGTTCCAATATGAGTGCGTTGACAAGCATATTCAATCATTGTTTTTGTATTACTTCACCAAATTAGTTTACCTTTATCTATTAAGTTCCATTTATTCACGCAATGCCTCCAGAATTCAGCAGAAAGTGGGGAATGGATTGTCTTAACACTAGGTTCCCTCTGTTCTGTATGTGGGAAGCTGTTTTGATTTTATTTATTCATTTGTAAATATAAATAAATAAAAATAAATTTCTGTGTTGTAAATTTAATTAAATATATACAACTATTGTTTTCGATTTGTTGTGTATTTTATATTTTCTGTTCTTTTTTTTGTAACAGTTATTAATTAGTAGATTGGAAAAATAAATTTGGAAGCAAAAACATTACTACTAGTGTGTCATCTATGTAAAAATCAATTTAATTACGTGAATTTTACAGTAGAGCCAATTTATTTTCAGAACGAGACATATAAGACATAAATATCTTCTTTTATAAATAAATTATTTATATTTCACTTGTTATTTCCTTAAAAGGATTCTATAAGGAAAATTAAGATACCTCCTTAGCGTAATAATAAGTAATTAATCCAATCACAGTTTTGTTATGGCAACTGCTTGGTTGAAGGATTTCAAAATAACTTAAACCCACCTCGTTTCTTATAGTATTATTATTTTTTATAATAAAACAGGAAAGACATTGAAAGGAACTGAAAAAAAAAAAAAAACTGTCATCATGAAACATTAGCAAACAAATTATATGTACAAATATTTTGCTTACATACTTCGATAGTCCGCCATATTGAAATTGAAATGTAAACTTTTTTATAATGACATTTAAAATAGCCCTCTCCAAAAGATTTATATACATTTCGTTTTTAATATTGATTTTTGAAATGTAACATTCATTATAACTTAATTTGCCTTGTACAAGTGCTATAATTAATATGAAATTTCCAATTATTGGTTTCCAATATCCGACTTAAACGTCCAATGTTAAATATTGAAATAATAATAAAATATTACATTTTAAGACATTCGTAAAAAATAAAGGTATAGTATATCTTCCAATATCAGGGCCATTACTTTCATTTTTGTCAATACATATATAAAAAATAGGATTTTTGTTTATCTATCTATGTATTTATATGAATCAGTCAGTATTCCATATGAGCCTACTATCCTTATATCAGTCGGTGACTGCACTGTCGCATCGTCGCTGCTACTGTCTATTGTCTCAGCTAATGCATTCAGGGTTGCCAAATCTAATGGCTTTTAAAATTAAAACATGCTAAGAAGCACAGATAAATTATTCTTTTTATAATTTTCTAATATAGAATTAGGCCAGCTTGTGGCTGTAAACGACAGGTCGTGGGTTCGATTACCACTTGAAAAAATAAATATTTAATTTTTCATTTCTTCTTACTTCGGCAAAAAGTGTCTTAACATTAGGCTCTCTGCCTACCCTGCTACATGCGAGATACACTGTGAAGCTGAAAAAAAAAATCAATATAAAAAAGTAATGAGTAACTGAAACTGAAAAACAATCGTAAAATATATAAAAAAATAATTTCCGTGATTTTAATTTTATAATCGATCAGGCACAGACTACCCGAATATATAATATCCACGTCCCTCACAATCGGCACATACATTTTTAATAAGCGGAAAATTACTCTCGACAATAAGTTGCATTTGACGCCCCTACTGACGGCCGAGGCCGGCGCGAAGCGTGGCGTTCGCGCCAGTGCGTTATGCCGCTTCCGACCCGCCACACATCGGCATATCGGAGTTCGAAATTCAAAAATTGCGGTTTTTTTTTCGTTTTTTTCGCACGCATTACTTTTCACGTAAAAAGTTTTCCGCAGTGCGTTGTTTTTGAGTGAATCGAGTGTTGTGTTTGTGTGTGAGCTTTCAACAATCAGCTGTTCAGGATATTATAACTAATATAAATAAGGTTAAAATAATGGTTTTACTGCAACTACGAGACAGATTTACGGTTTTTATAATATATTTTCGATTTAAATATAAATAAAATACATTTTTAAATGCATTTTTGAGGCTTACGACTGTAACGCGACGGTTGTGGATTCGATCCCCACTCGAGGAAGTGGAATATTTATTTACGTTCATATTTCCATTGCTTCGCTCTCGTGTCGAGGCAAATCGTGTCGTTGTGGTCTGCCATTCAACACGCAATGCCTCCAGAATTCGGCAGACAGTTCCCACGACACGAGGTTCCCTCTGTCTAATCTGTTGTGTGCGGGATACAGCGTGAAGCTGAAAATACATTTTATCGTAGAAAACATGAGATGTAATATATGAACGAGCAGTTTAAATAACTCTGCAATAGTTCCATTATGTTGACATTACCGTCATGCATTCAAAGGAAATTATGGATTGAGTGCACAGAATAGAAAGTGATAAGATAATTAATTGCAAATTACTCTCTTTTGTACCATAAACACTATCGTACTGTAAATCTTATGAAAATTTATTCAGTCAGTGCCTATTAATGTCTAGAAAAATTCTAGTACACTATAAAAACTTTCGAATTACTAACTTAAAAGTAAGTTTTTATTTATTAAAATATGTAGTTTTATTCTATAAGTGCATTCAATTAATGAATAAACTAATAACTGTGAGAACTAGGTTGTTAATTAATATGTATTTTAAGAGTATATTATTATTTACGTAGAACAGTTAGTTAGTTATTATAACATCCGAAGATAATAATGTGTGGGAGTAAACATTTGCACATTTTAGTATTGTTTTGTTGTTATTACGTAAATAATTGTAATAGTCGCGTTAAGTAGAGTAAATGGAAATGTTGATTCATTTAAAATATTTATTTCAAATGTTAGATTATTTATTAAAATTAATATTTACTTAAATTTAATATATAGATACATTTTTTATTAAGAATAAATTAAATCTAATCGATTTGTTCATTGTCGGCGGAAAGAAAGGAGTGTCTTAACACTAGGCCTGAAAAAAGAAGGTATGACAATAATTTTTATCTGATAGTTTGTCAAAACTTGTTAAATTATTATTTAACATACGATATATCAAATTATTATTCAACATATTTCGCCAAATCATCGGATTTAAACATAAACTGTTATGTCCATGCAAAAATCGGCAATTCATCGCTTGCGGGACTACGTAGAGCCGTTACTCTCTTTTGATACTCGATTACGTTCGAGGACGAGATATTGTACGAGATACGTATTAGTTTCGTATATCAGTTATGCAATGCATACATATTTTCGTGTTGCATAAAAATTCCGTGCCGCTAATGTTTAGACGATATCTACATTGTTTTTATTTCTGTAGACTATTGGTACTGGTTTACTTCCTATAACGTCATGTAATTGGGTTTTCAATAGAAAATGTAGATGAGAAATGATATTAGTGATTCTACCAAAATAAATGTATCTTTTAAATAAAAAATAAAAATAACAATTTATAATTGTGAAAAGAGCCATTTTGATTAGCATTTAAATAATGATATATATTTAAATACTTTAACCTTTTTACTTATTTTTTATTACAAAAAACTCATATTTGATGAACATTTTTTATTTTCTTGTCAAAAGCGATAAAAAAAAATTTTTTACTAGACTCTCGAGATCTACTTACTACTTTCCATACTGACTCTTTTCCATAGCTAGAACCACATGGTACGTTTGTTATTTCTTACCTACATATGTAGCTACCAATTCTATAATAATACTTATTTTTACAATTATTATTATGAATTAACAAATAAAAAATATTAATAGATTAATCTGACGAATAAAAAAAACTACTTTAAGTATGTAAATTAAAACGATCGTTATTTCTTATTCGATGACTAATATATTAGTGACGCCAATACTGTGTACGTGACGACATTTTATATAGGGTGTGGAGAAAAAGGAAAATTACGTTACATTTTTAACTTGCATTAGTCAATAGTCAATCTCAGAGTGTAAAAACTAGTTTACGATAGCTATCCATATTGCAAGTTTACAAGTTATAAACGCTTATAACAAACTACTTTTTCCTTTGATTTCGCTCAAACAAAGATCGATATGGATTTTTTTCTCGCACATAGCAAGGCAGAGAGAGGGAATCTGGGATCCTAGTGTTAAAATTTCTCAAAGTTGTATATGTATTTTTGGCATGTTTTTATGTTGAAAAAGTCTCTATCTTATTGAAGCTATATAACTACATTTACACAATTATTAAGGGAAGACTCTACTGGTTCAAAAAAACCCTTGTTTTGAAAAGAGATGGCGATAGAAATTGAGTGCAGCTATTTTGGGCGTTTTATTTTACTTTGTAGTACTTGACTTGAATTGGTATCAGGTTAGTTATTTTTAAGGCAATGCCAATTCTGTATATATATATATATATATATATATATTAATTCGAATGACAGCGTTGAGTTCTGCGACGACATGTAGTACAAAATGGGAACGGGAACAGAGTGTTCTAACACTAAATTCCGAGGTTCCTCCTGCCAACCCTGCTAAGTGCGGGATACAGCGTGAAGTTAAAAACCACATATGCTGTATTCTAAATCAGTAGTTATTAGATAACTATTATCAACCTCAACCACAACATCACATCTAAACAGCCTTTAAATCTTGTCAAACTACAAAATCGGTGAAACTTTCCGCGAAAGTTGACTTTTGAGTCGAGAATGTTATTAAAATGAAGGAACACGTTCGACCATTGCGTAACCAATAATATACCAATGTACCAATATTTGAGGCTGTCGTGGCGCAGGGGTACCAGGGTGTGACTGTAACGTGACGATTGTAGGTTCGATTCCCACTCGGAGCAATGAATTATTATTATATTATTATTATTGCATGTGGAGCCCACCTGTAAATGGTTGAGCAATTAGAAATGATTTACTTTATTTTTTTTTCTTTAATGGCATGTTATAATTGTATCAATTGTTGGTGGGCCTTACAAATAAATAAATTAATTAATTAATATTTTCATTTCTTCGCTCTGGCACCAAGGCAAAAAGCCTGACGTTGATTTCCCCCACTCAACACGCAATGCCTCGTAAGTGGAGAACGGAGTGTCTGTGCGGGATACAGCGTGAAGCTAATTTATATCAATATTTTATGTTCAGTGATGTATAGCGGCAGATTTTACGAATAATCGATGTCCTTGTGCTATTAGTCTAGACGCGGCCATTTGATATGGCACTTTAAAATGTGATATTGGAGCTCTTGAAATTTATATAGCTGTATCGAGTTCTTATTGCTGTTGCATTAAGTAAATGTAAACAAAATATACTGTGTCTAAAGGTAGATTATTAGTTTGCTTTTAATTATAATATAATGAAGCTATTGATTAACACGTAATTATGTAATTTCATTTAAGTTATAAGACAGTAAATTATTGTAACTTATTAACTGGAAGATGCATCAATAGAAATAATCTATGTATTTAAAAGGAGATGTTAAATTTAATTTTAAATTAGGACTCTTAAAAATATTTCATTGAACACGTGTTTCGTGGTTTTTTAGAATTCACCCCCTCAGGGTACAAATAAGGGGTTGAAAGTTTGTATGGATTTTTTTTAAATCGCCACCGATTTTTACAAAATTTTAAATTTAGGCTCTTAATAATATTTCATTGAACACGTGTTTCATGGTTTATTAGAATTCACCCCTAAGGGTGCAAATAAGCAGGCGAAGCAGTGCGCTTCCTCTCGTTAAATATATTTAGAATACATTGTTTTACTTATTTGATAAAAAAAATCTCCATAATATGCAGATTTTTTTTTAAAAAGTATAATATTATTACTTTTACTCAACCTTTACTGAACATTAGATACCTACTGTTATTGTATTTTTCCTCAACAATTCAAAAGCTTACAGGAATTCTAAATTCCTTATAGTTTCAATAAGATTACTTTTCCTGTTTTCTTTTCTCGCCGATGGCGATGTCCGACTTTGATTAAACTTTCTTATAATGGAATGCCATCTCAATGCCATGATGGAGGTGACCGTAATAGAGTGAAATAGAAAAACCAATACTAATTGTTCAGCTCTTCCTGATTTCCTGTTACCCTGAGTCAAATTTAGAAGAAATTGAATTTTTCGATTTCTTCTTTAGGTACTGTTATTTTTTTCTACTATTACTAAGATAATAGTTTTATATATTTTTATTTGAAGGCCATTGGGATGGCATGTACTTGTATATACAATGTTGTGGGTTCGAACCCATTTGAGGGAAATGAATTATTTCTTCGCTTTGATAAGACTAACTTGGCGTTAACTACGAACGTATTATATAAAATTTGTTGTGTAAAGATTTAGATATATCTACCTACGTATATAATGCTAAAAAGAACTATATGCTCTCTAGTATTTCCAACATTTTGTGGAGTAAGTTCACCATGTAGGTTCAATTTGGGAGTCTGCCAAACTAGAAGGTATACCTATGTCGATTAAACATGGCGGCGGGAGGGTTAAAAGAGCTACAAAATCGTTCGCGCTGCATTGCTGTGAGATTTTCCCTCGCTTTATCTAGATATTGTGATAAAAATAATATTTATACAATAGACTACCTGCCTACACAAGGTTAACGATTAAAATTATAATAATTAATGCTCAAACTTTATATATATTTTACCTGTATTATTTTAAATTTTAATATACTGTAATAATTGAAATTACAGAATTTTCAAATTTCAAGTTACCCTAATACTAGAATATGAATAATATTAATATAGGGTTCACAATACTCACCTGTATAGAAAAGACCACAGATAAAAAAGATGAAACATCAAAAAATTCTATTCAAATGTGTTTTACATAATGAAGCATACCTTAACCGTCTCTGTGAAACGTTTAGGTTATTTTGTGCGCTAATTAAACAGGGGAGTGATGTATGTGTTGACTAAAGCGTCTAAACTGCGGGCTCAGCTTGTTTGAACCCTCCGGCAGGTCCCCTAAATGGAACCTAATGAAGGTACCATCCATAGCTGGGGTCTAGCCTTCCCCCCGGCAAACAGCGTGGGGGCTGCATGAATATATAAGCACAGATGGTGTGATGAGAGTTGTGATGAGAAGTCATAGTTTTGTGTGAGAAGCGAAAACAATTACAATTAGCCGGAGTGCTTTTTAGCATGGGAGCGACGAAACCTATTCAGACCTTTCTTTTAAGTTGGGAGGGGAAAATATTTACTCTTTTATAACCTAGTGCTATTAATATGTGATTTCTTTGTCTGTATTTGTGCAAATAAAAAGCATTCTATTTAATATTTTCATTTTTTCGCTCTGGTATTGAGGCAAAACGCGACGGTGAGTTTTGCCACTAAACAAGCAATACTTCTGCCTACCCCGCTATATGCAGGATAAAGAGTTAAGCATATATTGGCATTGCTTATTTTTCTCATAAAAAATGATTTTTTAAATATTTTTTTACCATAATTTAATTAGATAAAACACGGTAAACCCGTTAAAACATGAAACGATATGCCCACATCGAGCCTGGCGTGAAATCCTTAGAATTCATTAGCCGTAATCCGGAACGCCATCGCTAGGGGCTAGACTCCCCCGCTCTCCCGCTGGGGACTTGGGGAGCACGAACACATTAAGGCGGTGGAGATGAGAGTGAAGGGTCATACGTTTATGTGTGAAACGCTTAGAGACGCTGATTTGTATACGGCGGAAAGGCGATGTTATTCATTTTGTATTAGGCTTGCGCTTTGCCTTGAATTGTTTTTTTTTTCTATTCTTATAATATGTTTATACGATATGGAATATATTATGACTTGCGTCTGATTGTCGCTTTTACCCGATTGCGTGATTAAAGGAGGGTAATGTGATTATTAATCTAGGTAAGCGTGTATGTATATTTATTCCTATGTGTACATTTTAATCGATTTCGATGATTCATACATCAATATATTCGTCTTTGAAAGTTACTAGAGATATGGCAATAACCACGCTGTACTACAGTCTCAGCTAGACGCCATCTTGCCAAAATGAAAAAAAAAACACAAAGAATTATGTCAAAAGGCATAGTTGTTCAGTACATGCACTTTGTAATTAAATTCTAAAATATTTTTTTCTTTATTGGTAGAAATACTTACTATTTAGTCAAATTACAAGGTGAATTTCGTCGCCATAGTATAAGGAACGTGTCAAAAATAAAAACACAAGAGTTTTAATTTAAATAATATTTTAAACCTACACGTTCACTTCCATTGCTGACTTTGCCTTTTTAGTAAAATATATATATATATATATGTTTATACATCTCTATAAAATCTGGAACGAAAGATGCATCTAAATGTGCATTGATTTGTTGACGCTCTACTGAATTTCAGAGTCGACTTTGTGTACATTAGCATAAGCAAAATTTATGACGTGTACTACTTCGACAGAATTATTTTAATATTTTACATATACCTATTTTTTCATTTTATTAAAAAAGTGTAAAAACCTTTTATTTAAAGGAAAGTTTTTTTTAATGAAATCTGAGTAATTCCGTTTATCCTATTTTTTGTTGTGTCACGGTCATGGCAAGGGTAGAGAGAACATAGTATTAAGGCACTTCATTCCCAATTTTCTGCCGAATTCGGGAGGCATTACGTGTTGCTACTTGCGAGGCGGTACTCAACGCCGGGCTTTGCTTCGACACCAGAGCGAAGAAAATTAAAATATTTAATATTTCATTTCTTCTAGTGGGAATCGAACCTATAACTTTATGACTCACGACTGGCTTCTAATTAGTCCTCTCGTTTATCTTATTATTAAAATTGGAACATCATTAACTAAAATATCATATTTAATTTAACGCTATTCAAAGTTTAACCGAGTATATAAAAATATAGCTTTAAAATTAATCTGTTGTTCCGCTACATGTCTTAAGACTTAAACGTTCGTTTTTGTTGTAGTTAATTATTATAGCGCAGTAATTCACAGAGTAAGATATTATCACCTCTCGAGTGTAAATTATAATAATAAAACTAAACAGACAGACAGATAACGATGCCAAGGCCGTAACAACGAATTGATTATATATAAAGATAGCGATGTTATTAATATTAAAACTTCAAGCTTCCTTAAAAGATGATGTTTGGTCAAGTGGAGTTTGAGGTGACTGTTAATGCTTGTGATGCTTGAAGGTGTGTCTGCAAAGGTCAGAAGTCAATTTTTGGGATGACATCTGAAGGTATGGAGTTGTTAATTAATCATGTGATGTTTTTTATTAAATTGTTTTTCTGGTGACATGTGGTGAGGTTTAAGATTAAACCTTCATGTCAAAATCATAAATAACTGCTTATATTACTTCTATCTATTATAATTTTTATTATTCGTTACTCTTTAACTGAATTATGATATAAAAAAATTCTGCTTCACGCTGTATCCCGCATGTAGCAGGATAAGGAGTGGGAGCCTAGTGTTAAGACACTGTGCTCTACACTTTCCGCACAATTCTGGAGGCATTGCGTGTTTACAGTTGCATGTTTGTGCGTTCGAGCCACGACTGGCCTCAAGCTATTTAGTTATCGATTATACTTAGTAGAGTCATATAAAGCTAATAATTATATGTGAACTGAAATAATTAAATCCATAAAGAGAAACTGACATTTTGCTTCATGTGTAGGATGAGATCTATACTTAATATAATAAAGCGGAAGAGTTTATTTGTTTGTTTGTTTGAACGCTAAGATCTCTGGATCTACTGGTCCGATTTACTTTCTTTTTGTTTTGTATGAAAGCTGCATTCTTCAAAAGTGCTATAGGCTATAAAACATTACATTACACATATATACTAATATATTAAAATACTTTCTAATTTGACATGCAATTTATTCTGCCATGTTAACAACAACCGTCGTCGCTACGCGACCGTTACCGCGACATTTTGATATTATGGACGTAACATAGCACAAGGACGTTATGAAAAATAAATATAATAGTCACTTTTAGCATTTTATCTCGATTGAAATTATAGTTTACGAGATGTCACTGATTCGAAATGACCTAGCCTTCGGGCGGCACAGTATGAGTATGACCGACGCGAAAATATTCTTATAATTCAAGCAGGCGTAGCCGCGTCCGGGTCCACTAGTAGGGTATAAATATAATAATACAGTATGCTTTTGATATAGTATTTTAATTTATATTTTAAAAGGTCGACAACCGTGCGTCATCAAAGTGTCTTCAAATGTACTTGTGAACGTCGCGATGATGGTACATTTGCCTTGCCTCAGCGTATCCTGAGGATCCTTTCGTTATATCTATAGAGGCTTTTGGCTTTTTAATTTTTTACATTCGGTTTTTAGTGTTATGAATTATATTCAATAGTTTTTAGTTTTACTTGTTTATGTGGATATTATAATCAAATGTATATTTTTTATGTCGCGCTGTATTTCGCACATAACAGGGTAGGCAGAGGGAATCTAGTGTTAAGACACTCCGATCTCTACTTTTCACCAAGTTCTAGAGGCACGTAACAACGTGGTGGATCTTTTCCTCTACACAAGCCCGAAAAAAAGAAAATATTTAATATTTAATTTCCTCGAGTGGGAATCGAACCCATAGCCGGTTTCTTTTACAGTCACACGCTCATGCCCTGCACCACGACTGACGTCATAAGTTTATCATAAATCAATTTAATAATCATAATAGTTTGTTTATATTTTCAATACAAAAACGTCTCTACATTATCTATATGTAAACATATTAATGACTACTTAATTAATAACATTTAATTTCATTGATAAAATATAAGCAAAAGTTGTATACAAAGATATTATACTACTTTTACGCCACTTATTGGTAGAATATAGTAATTTACTTAATTTTACTAACTTTAAATTAATTTTTCTGTACGCAAACGACTAATAGAGACTCTCACATATGTCAATTTGAG
Organism: Heliconius melpomene melpomene; assembly: GCA_000313835.2. NCBI lineage: Eukaryota > Metazoa > Arthropoda > Insecta > Lepidoptera > Nymphalidae > Heliconius > Heliconius melpomene. The sequence continues at coordinate 76,251 of HE670548.1, read as the reverse complement.
TTTTAATTGACATTAAATGAAATAATAAACTTCACTTATTTGTATAATATATTTTCTATATATATTTCCTTTTTTACCGTGAAATAATTTCTATTTCATCTTCGTTAAATCATTATTTGTATTAGGAAGCGGATTTGCAACTTCCACCTACACAGCAATCCTTCCCACGGAAAACTCGTTGCTGCGTTATAACAATTATAGGAATTGATGAAATTGCGATTAAAATTATGGAAAAATCCTAATTAAAGTGGGGAACGGAGTGTCCTAACACTATGTTGCCTCTGCCTACTTATCATCATCAAAGATTACTGTCAAATTACTGTTCTTTCTTGAACCTACGTACCTCTTCAGGACATGTGGTGTACATAAATGAGTTTATTTTATTTTATAAGTTCCTAGCACGTGTTTCGCAAGCTGATGTGAACGGTACTTGTGTATGGGCGGTGTACGAGTATACAAGGCTATTATTTGATTAACTCGTGGATTAAGATCTACTATAACTGCGACGTTGTACGATCGCGTCTATTTATATCAGAGTTAAGTCAATTGTCAATTTTTTTTTTTTTTCCAATAAGTATATGAGTTAGAGACATGGAATTTTGGTTACTTAGGGATGGAATTAATTTAAAACATTTAAAGTTTATATTAAATTTATACTTATACTTATTGCTTAATAAGATTTTCTGTAAACAAATCTTGAAATTTAAATTTGAAACTGTTTGAGCTAAAATTTTGCATCCATATGTGTTTATGTCGACCATCTATAGTTGGGAACCTTGTGCTAAGACACTCCGTTCCGCACTGTCCGTCGAATTTTCGATTTTTTACGTGTTGAGTAGCGAAACTCAACGCCGCGCTTTTCCTTGATACCAGAGCGAAGAAACAAAAATTGTAATAAATAATAATGAATTTCCCCGAGTGGGAATCGAATCCGCTCCGTGAAAAATATCAATTTTATTTAATCCAGTATAACGTTACTCGCATACCTTCAACCTACCTGAACTGAAATATAAAACCAAATTTTATAATAAAATATATTATATATTTATTTATTTATTTATTTATTTATTAGGCAAGTAACATACAAAAGATACAATTAAAAAACAAAGTACAAAGGTTTAAAAATATAGTTATCTATATATATAAAATCGAAAGGTCACTCACTCATCACGAAATCTCAGAAGCTACAAGTGCTAGGAATCTCTAATTTTGCATAGGAGTTACTTATAGGAAGTAGGTGCTCGCTAAGACGGGAATTTGCAATATTCGACTTCTAAGGGGTTGTTTTTGGGGTCGAAAGTTTGTATAAAACTTCGTTACTACAAATGCTAGGAGTCTCAAATTTTGCATAGACGTCACTAGGACGTAGTCATGGAGACAGAAATTAATAATAACATAGTTCACGCGGGTGAAACCGCGAGCGGGCCGCTAGTTGTAGTATATTTGTCTTGTGTTTGGTCATTGAAGTAAGGCGTGTCTGCAATATGAATAATAATATTTTTTTAAAACGTATCTTTTTAACTCGAAATATTATATGTTTATTATCAAGGTTAACAAGTAAGACTATATTTAAATATTGGAACGACTTCTTGATCTTATAAATTTCTAAAAATAAGTAAATCGTTCAGTTGTTACTCTAGTTTCGCTAAAACTATTGACGTAATGTCTTAATATTTGTTAAATAAGACATTGTTAAATAAGACATTACGTCAGTATTTTTCATAGCACCGGACGTACGAACCAGCTCGGTCTGTTCACAATGAACTGTTACGCAGCCTTATTTATAGTTGTTATGGAGTATACGCTATTAAACGTATGATGATGGTGTAAACAATGGCTTCATGCCACCAGCGATCTACCGGCAGACATGTCTTTTATATCGATGATCGACACAAGGTTAATTAAATATAATTTTTACGCATTGCAGTTTTAGCAAATTTGCAGGGTGTACATTTGTTTATCTTCATGCTGTATTCAGCATGTAGCAGGGTAGGCAGAGAGAGCCTATAACATTTTGCTTCCCAATTTTTGTGAAATTCTGGGGGTATTGAGTGTTGAGTGGAAGAACTCGACGCCGCGCTTTACCTCGACGTCAGAGCGAAGAAATGAAAATATTAAATGTTTCATTTCCTCGAGTGAGAATCGAACCTAGAACCTGTCACACGCTTGTGCCCCTGCGCCACGACTGGCCTCACATATTTATGAGAAATTCTATTCTTCATTAAACATTTTATATACCAGACTTACGATATATTACCACTAAGATCCGTCCTACATCAAAATAAAATACTTAAAATCTCCATTAGTAATATTTTAAAACGCCTCAAATTCACAGTAGGTAGGTACCTACGTTCGTTTCTTATACTTAACTTAATAGTTATTAATTACTGGGGCCAAGTCGCTATAATTTTTTTTCACATTATATTAATCTATCGGTAAAACAATATATAGGAAAGAACGGTTTAAGCGTAGGATGATCCATGATTATTTCCACGTGCGAAGGCGAGATGAGTAATGTAGGAACAGCTAAAGGTAAATAACGAACGTAACGTTTGTATTGAATTACCCATAACCGTGTTTAAATATAGCTAGTGTTGCCATTTTATGAGAACTTTGCGGTTTTAATAGGACTTTACAATTTAAGATAGAATTATGTTATGTTTTATTAATTATTTATTTATAGCTCGAGGCCCTTCGTGGTGCAGGGGTACAAGTGTGGCTGTAAGCGCGACTGGTTATGGGTTCGAACCTTATTCGAGGAAATGAAATATTTTAATTTATATTTTTATTTCTTCACTCTGGAAAAATCAGAGTGTCTTAACTCTAGGTTCCCTCTGCCTACCATACTGTGTGCGGGATGCAGCGTGAAGCTAATTTTAATTTTGATTTAATTATAGCTTATACTTCCTAGGGTCATACCCATACGGAGGCTATGTCGGTTAGTGGTTATCGTTGAATCAGCGTATAATTTATACCATTGTATTCAACGTTTGTAAGACGTGTTGGCCAAATTTGGCGCAAGTATTTTTCGAACAATAGTATATGAAATAAATGTCCCTACAGAGAACTCTACTTCCATACACTAGCGGTATATAACCTACTATTCCTAGCATACTTTCATCTTGAATCAATTACTTGACATTTTGATATTATCTATATTTTTATTGATGCAAAATACATATATATAGGAAATATTGAATTTGTTACATTGGAATTAATTAAATGAAGTAAGTTTTAAAAAACTAGAGGCCAGGTCATGGCGCAGGGGCACAAAGTGTTCCTGTAAAGGTAACTGGTTGTGGGTTCGATCCCCACTCGAGGAAATGAAATATTTATTTAAATTTATACTTTCATTTCTTCGCTCTGGTGTCGAGGCAAAACGCGGCGTTGTGTTCCGCCACTTATCACGGAATGTCTCCAGAATTCGGCGGAAATTGGGGAACGGAGCCCCGCCCTCTGCGGGATACAGCGTAAAAATGAAACACATTTAAACAAAACAAATTCGGTGCACTCGTTTATTTAAAACAGTAAATGTATTTTGCATGTTGAAACATTCATGTGATGACTATGCTAACGTTTTGACGGCGAACGTAGAGCGGGCTAGACCGCATTTAGCATTGCAAATAGAGCGGTCAGTACGGTTAACCTACCCAAATTAATTGCATTAATTACAATTAACTATTTAAATCCGGTGTAAATTTAGATGATTTCTGAATACAGTATATTTTTATGCTCAGAAATAAAAAAAAAAACACATAAAAATTAAACGCGACAGGTTGTGGGTGCGATTCCCATTTGAAGAAATTAAATATTTCATATTATCATTTCTTCGCTGTGGTGTCGAGACAAACTGCGGCGTTGAGTTTCACCACTCAACACGTAATGCCTCCAGAATTCGGCGGAAACAAGGGAACGGAGTGTCGTAACACTAGGTTCCCTCTGACTACCGTGCCTTATGCGGGATACAGCGTGTAGTTGAAAAAAAAAATATTAAAAAATGTACACATTTCAACCTATTGTGCAAATAATCGACAATATACGCCGTTAGGTATAAGTATATTCAGTTGTAAGAAGGAATTTTAATTTAATAAATTTCGAAACTCCTAAGTATTCATTCAAAGCTTAGTCCGTTCTCATCATTGTATAAGAACTGAGAATCACATTATTGTTTGAATAAATATAACGATATTGTTCGTGTAAACCTTCAAGCTCCGTAACAATTGCAAAATCCATTAATAGAATTTTGTTATCATATAATATATCATTATTTTTTTCCTTCAACAAAAGAAAGCATTAAAGAGATAAAATCTGTTAGACTTTTATTATGGTAGTAGCTACTAATTACAATTAAGCTTAATTACGCTTTATGAGTAGTATATTCGGCGTAGTAGCAATGGTGGGTGGAACTTAGCTGGATACATCTGAGGATAGAGAATGGATAGTGGTGTTTCTTAGGGGAGGCTTTTACCTTGACGAGATACATACAATTTTAATAAACGAGAATTTAAATCTATATGAAATACATAAAAAATTACAATAATTAATACTTAATGTTTTATAAATACAATTATTAATGTATATGAATGTATCACTGTAATCTGTACATACAGATACATTAATAATAATAAAAATAAAACTTTAAGCTTTATTATTATTAATATAATATTCGGCATATTATTTTAAAGTGCTAACACAAGTGCACCTGTAGTTTATTTTTAAAAGTGGCACGACCCGCTGGTTGAACTTCTATATGTATCCTTGTAAGGAGCCGTGCTGGTTTTGTTTTTGAAACGGGGCATTATGTGAATAGATTGGTAATAAGAGGCCAGTCGTGGTGCGTATCGGCGAAGCGTGATCTTGATTCTTGCTACTCATCATGCAATGCCTCCAGAATTCTGCGGAAAATGGGAAACGAAAATGTCTTAAAGGGAACGGAATGTCTTAACACTAAGTTCCCGGATTCAATCTACCTGCTATGCGAGGGATACAGCGTGAAGTTTAAAAACAAAAATTGGTAATTATTTGGTTGAACCTAGTTCCGTATTTTCTTTTGAAAAATTGAATTGAGCAAAAACTGATACTTAACCTCTTTCTAAGTAAAAAGTAATACACGTATAAAGATGATACTTTTTTCAATAGCGATTAATCGAAATTATAGGGTATAACTGGTTTTTGGTAACAATAAGAAATGTTGGAAAACTGACGACTAATAATAATTTTAACATGGAACTATGGTCTGTGTCAAAAAGCCAATTATTTGGTACTCTAAGAACACCCATGTAAGTTCGAGCGTTAAAAGAGGAAGTGCTTGCAAATATCGCAAAGGGCAGTGCCCCTATGTTCATTAAGTGTCGTTACGTCTTGTTGCACTGATGCCCACTGATTTAGACGTCAATTGTTGGTACACACTGTAACAGAACTGTCTCTATTTGCAGTAATATCTCATTAATTCAAACTTATAGCAAAATTATTTAATATAAACATATAAAAATATATATAATATAAATGTGACGTTGTTATAAAAGCTTTACAAATGAGCTTACAAAGACCAAAACAGACAAAATTTAAAATGTGGAAGTCATTGATGAACAAGAAAAGAAAATATAATGAAGTGCTACAATGTGATCACGAATCGTATGCCGCTCTGGCGGCGATGCAGGGAGGTTGTGCTGCGACGCTACCGCCATCTCTGGACGCTTTACGTGCTTGTAAGTACTCGTTCTGCTACTCGCGTATAGATGGCAGCAGTGTCTATTTACTTTTAAATATATTTTTTTGTTAATTTATTTTATATAATTAATTATTATAATCTTAAACTTTTATGATATTCTTAATTATTGTAGTTTAATATATTTCGGTTTAATTTTAGATATGCCATTTTTAATTTATATTGCAATGAGGAAAATGGAATGGAAATGGAAATTTAAAGAGAATAACTTTTATATTGAAAATTCTAATATTTATTCTTGATAAGAGTGGAAATTGCAATCTTTGTCAGATCGTTCATTACCGATTAGAAAAGCAGAATACACAGTGTTTATCACGTAGTATGCAATATAATGGGTATTGTTGATTTGTTTTCCGTATAATGATTCACAGGTTTTATTTAGCTGTCACCTAATTGTATATCATTAGTTGCCTTTATTGTCAATACAACAAAAGACTGAGCTACAGGAAAATTGAATATTTTTTACATATTCTATAAGGTCAGTCGGTTTACGCTCTCCGGCATATAGCAATAGGCAGAAGGAACCTAGTGTTAAGATACTCCGTTCCTAAGTTTCCTCCAATTTTTTTGAATGGCGCAACTTAACGCCGCATTTTGCCTTGACACCACAGTTAAGTAATGACAATATTAATAAATAATAACTCATTCCCCTTAGAAGGAATAGAGTCCAGCACCGTCGCGTTTATATTCACATGTTTCCCTGCGCCATGGCGACGTCTATAATACTTTTATGTAAAATGTTAAAAGAAAATAAATTATACCTTAAACCTGCCATTATTGGGTTGATAACATCTTAAAAGTTTTAATTAATGTTTTTAGTTGTAACTTGTAGCCAAAGTACGAGTAAGTGGGACGCGCGTACATGGTAATTTAAAAGTGAAAACCCCTTTCTTTTCATTTAGTATGCATTGGCTGTGTACAAATATATGGTTTCTTGGTAACCACTTGCCATTTTACATATTATAGCCATTGTTGGTTTATTCATATTTTAAAGTTAAAATTTTATTGGTTCTTCTAAATCAAGATGATTTAAAAAATACGCTACTCTTATATTTATCTATATATATAAAATCGAAACGTCACTCACTCATCACGAAATCTCAGAAACTAGAAGTGCTAGAAATCTCAAATTTTGCATAGGAGTTATTTATAGGACGTAGGTGCTCGCTGAGACGGGAATTTGCAAAATTCGACTTCTAAGGGGTTGTTTTTGGGGTCGAAAGTTTGTATGAAACTTCGTTACTACAGATGCTAGGAGTTTCAAATTTTGCATAGACGTCACTAGGACGTAGTCATGGAGACAGAAATTAATAATAACAAAGTTCACGCGGGTGAAACCGCGAGCGGGCCGCTAGTTATTTTATATAAGCTATAATTACTGTAAGCTTAAAGTATTATTTAGTGAAGTTTCTCGTTAAATTATGACGTTAACTAACTTTTTTTAGTTTCCCGGTATATTCTGCACAAAGTAGAGTAGGCAGAAAGAATTTAGTGTTAAGACACTCCTTCCCCCATTTAAATTGAATACTTCTAAATTCTAATACAATACTTATGTTACAATACAAGGTATTCCTTGTATCACCGTCAGTACTAAGGTGTATGTAGTTACTAAATAAGCCTTGAAAACTTATACGAACACAATTGTCATTGTCCTTAGCAAAAAGCGTGAAAGGACATCGTTTGGCAACCCCGCGTGCTATGTTGCGCTTTTCCAAATTAGTTTTCACATCTGATAGTCGTATAATAGAAAAAAAATCTCTTTCACGCGGTTTCCTGTGGGAACCTAGTGTTAAGATTCTCCGCTCTTATTAGTACACTTCCTCTGCACCCCCCACTTTGAGTTGACTTCTGGAAGCATTCCGTGTTGAGTGGCGGACGTCAACGTTTTCTTCGAAAAATTATGTGACATTAGTATTTTGGATGAAGCGAAGCTATTATGATTAAACAAAGATTTAAATAAAATTTTTTCGAGTTATCTATTTTATATTGTTTTTTACTACATTAAATCTATTTTTTACTACATTAAATATATTGTACTTAACTATGAATAATTTAAAAATAGAAATAGTTTATATTGAGACAAACGCAATGTCACCTGAATTTGGCGGCGGCTACATGCAGGACACACCGTCAATGTCTCTGCCTACCCAGCTACTTGCGGGATATTGCGTGAAGTTAAAAAAAAAGCAATAAAAGCAATAAGTACATAGAGTACAGTTCATTCCAATCTCATCTATAGGCGTAGTACCTTCATTGTGGTAGTACACAAAGCCTCCCACGGCATGGTTTCCATGGTTTACGTAAATCCGTTAATTACGCGTTTACACAACACCCATCTAGCCATACAATTGTAAACATTATGAAAAATATAAATAATTGTGATTTTAATGCATTGTTAGCGCATTATGTACTGGTTGAGGCCAGTGTGACTGTAAACGCGACTGTTCGTGGGTTCAATTCCCGCTCGAGGAAATTAAGTATTTATTTAAATTTATATTTTCCTTTTTTCGCTCTGGTTTCGAGGCAAAATCATTTAACACGTAATGCCTCCAGAATTCGGCGGGAAGTGGGAAACGGAGTGTCTTAACACTAGTTCTCTCTGCCTAACCTATGGAATTCTTATTTATTTTTTTATCTGATGTAATCCTTGTAAGTAGTTAATTCTCACAGGCATTGTCAAATTAGTTTTAATTTGTTAAAAACATTTACATTGTTAGAACATTATTGTGTTATTGTTATTAACAGTGGACTGGTGATGTAGATACGTTTTTTTGATTAGCAATATGACGTACTAGCGGCCCGCTCGCGGATTCACCCGCGTGAACTATGTTATTATTAATTTCTGTCTCCATGGCTACGTCCTAGTGACGTCTATGCAAAATTTGAGACTCCTAGCATTTAGTAACGAATGACAAAGACAAATGTCATTAGTAACGAAGTTTCATACAAACTTTCAACCCCCAAAACAACCCCTTAGAAGTCGAATATTACAAATTCCCGTCTTAGCGAGCACCTACGTCCTATAAGTAACTCCTATGCAAAATTTCAGATTCCTAGCACAAGTAGTTTCTGAGATTTCGTGATGAGTGAGTGACCTTTCGATTTTATATATATAGATTTAAATTTCTTATCCCTTTTATTATTCTTGCACTTAAAACATAGTTTTACTCTTCTTTAACGAATATCTATTTATCAATGTACGCAAATAAACTTTCCATTTAAAAAAAATATAAAATATAATTATTTAAACAGAATAATAATATACGTATTAAGAATTCATTTCCTCATTAAATGATTTAAAAATATAAATATCAAAGACATTGACAAGACCAAAATCCTGCCCTCGATATCAATTGATCCAATTCATTGCATCCGTTTCTAAGAACCTTTGTTACATTAGGCCTTGAAGTTTTAAATGCTATTAATAATTGAAGTCTGTGACATTGAAAATTAAGAATTTAAACAGATAATATTATAGATAGATTTTATTATTAGAGGCCGCAGTGGCACAGTGTGTAGGTTAAACACGACGGTTGTGGATTCGATCCCCACTTGGGGTAATGAATTATTAAAAAAATTAATTAAAATTAAATCAGCTTCACGCTGTATCCCGCATACTGATACCAAGGTAAAATCTCCTTCCGGACGTGGAATTTCGCCACTCAACACGTAATGCCTCCCAAAATTTCGGTAGAAATTGGGGAACGGAGTATCTTAACACTTTTCCATCTCCCTGCCTACCCTGCTATATGTGGCATACAGTGTGATACTGATTTAATTACTATTAAATTTTATTATGACTTTTGTAACCAAATATAAAAAAAATATAATGATTATTGTAACTATCGAAAATGTCGACGTTATCCTATTTCCCAAACACTCACCAAAATTAACATCTTTTACATAGTCATAGAGGCAAAAACGTGTCTAGAATAAAATTGCTCCGTACTTGACCTGGACTTGACCTGTCCGAGTCACTAGATAACCGCTTAATAAGAAAATGTATGTATGTTCTCATTCATTTTTGTTACACTTAATACCATAAACGTGATATAGATAGATATAGATCGCGAACAGTATCTATAAACAAGTATATACGGATATTGACGTCGAAGAGAGAGCGTGTGCATATAAAAAACTAGTTACCCGCGTTCGGAAGGCGATCATTACAAAATTCTTTGATGTTTTTGTCGAAGCTCTCAGAAGTAATTTTAAAAGCTGGAAGTGCTCGACCGTTTTTCTGTCATCGTTCATGAGAATATTAAGTATTGAAGAAGAATATACTTAATTCGCGATTAACATCGAATCACGTTGTCTTGTCGCCATTAGCGTATCTACAGATATTTTCTAGAGGGGGAGCTGGATTCTAGTTTTGTTCGTGTAAATGTTGTTATTTGTTAATTTTTCGGGCTAATTGTTGTGGTAGGTAAAATTTCTGGGGTGGGCACCAGACTATTCTGGGGTGGGCACGGACCAGCTGGCTGCCCCCCTACGCCCATGTTCGTCGCCATCTTTATTCAACCTACACGCTGTCTCGCTGTAGGTAGAGGTAGACCTTCATTGTGATGAAAACAATGATTCAGCGGAGTGCTCGTTAGTGTATGACTCACTGGCTCTGAGGCCGGATTACTTCTGCCACTGTGGTGGGACGTACTGTCGTTGTCTTTCATCTTAAAAAAAAATAGCTTTTCATACAACTCTTAACAGACTGTTTGTTTATGTGCAAAGGAAAAAAAACGACAAGTATTTTTTTCCCAGCTTTATTATATTCTGTATGTAATAGGGTAGGCGGAGGGAACCTAGTGTTAAGACACTCCGCTCACCACTTTCAATGCAGCGCTTGATCCAACCACAGTAAAGAAATAAAAATATTAAATACTAGTGGCCCGCTCGCGGTTTCACCCGCGTGAACTATGTTATTATTAATTTCTGTCTCCATGGCTACGTCCTAGTGACGTCTATGCAAAATTTGAGACTCCTAGCATTTAGTAACGAATGACAAAGACAAATGTCATTAGTAACGAAGTTTCATACAAACTTTCAACCCCCAAAACAACCCCTTAGAAGTCGAATATTACAAATTCCCGTCTTAGCGAGCACCTACGTCCTATAAGTAACTCCTATGCAAAATTTGAGATTCCTAGCACATGTAGTTTCTGAGATTTCGTGATGAGTGAGTGACCTTTCGATTTTATATATATAGATTTCATTTCCTCGAGTGGGAATCGAAGCCGAATCAGTCATAGGTATGTGTGTGCCCCTGCGCCATAACTGGTCTCAAATAAGTATTTATGTACACATATAATGTAGTATATATATTTATTATTATTTATTTATTTCATAGGTATTTGAATATTAAAAATGGCGAACAATTATTTTAGGTAAAATTAAAGATAATGCTCATACGCTCTATCACATTGTCAATTTGAATATTGTAAACAGGTGAAACTTGCATTTATTAAGTAACTCATTTATTTCTTTTTGTTACAGGTAAGTGTGCTATCGTCAATTTTGTCAATATATAAATTACAGAGCAGGTGAGTTTTAAATATTTAAAATGAAACTTATATTAAATTAAAAATTATATTAAAAATTGTTTAATAATTTTTATTATTTAAAATGTACCTACACATTAAGAAATTTGAATTTGACTTAAAATAAAATAAATAAATTAGTTTCACGCTAGCTACCTATCCCGCACACAGCAGGGTAGGCAGAGGGAACCTAGTGTCTTGTGTCACTCCGTTCTCCACTTTCCTCCGTATTTTACTTATTAAGGTAATTATAAATCTAAACAACTTTTAATTGTAGTAAAACATTGCAATATACCTATAGCCTATACTCGTAGGTGACCGTCGCAGTGGTCACCGGATGTTGGCATTAATCTGGATGCTGCAGTCAGCGTTACGGACTACAAACTGCGGTGCATCCGCTTAGCGCAGGGTTACGTAATACCAGGGCATTTTTAACGATTTTTCTACGTAAAAGTCTATTTATATTTTTGTTATTTGGGGCTTACTTATATCTATTTTAGTTTTAATCGCTTGGAAATGTATAATTTGGATATATTATAGTAATATTTATATATATAAAATCGAAAGGTCACTCACTCATCTCGAAATCTAAGAAACTACATGTGCTAGGAATCTCAAAATTTGCATAGGAGTTATTTATAGGACGTAGGTGCTCGCTAAGACGGGAATTTGCAATATTCGACTTCTAAGGGGTTGTTTTTGGGGTCGAAAGTTTGTATGAAACTTCGTTACTACAAATGCATAGACGTCACTAGGACGTAGTCATGGAGACAGAAATTAATAATAACATAGTTCACGCGGGTGAAACCGCGAGCGGGCCGCTAGTCTATATATATAAAATCGAAAGGTCACTCACTCATCACGAAATCTCAGAAACTACAAGTGCTAGGAATCTCAAATTTTGCATAGGAGTTACTTATAGGACGTAGGTGCTCACTAAGACTGGAATTTGCAATATTCGACTTCTAAGGGGTTGTTTTTGGGGTCGAAAGTTTGTATGAAACTTCGTTACTACAAATGCTAGGAGTCTCAAATTTTGCATAGACGTCACTAAGACGTAGTCATGGAGACAGAAATTAATAATAACATAGTTTACGCGGGCGTAACTGCGAGCGTGCCGCTAGTAGTTTATAATTTATCTTTGTATATTTTATATTTTTTTTGTGAAGTGCATTAAATGTCTTATATATTACAAAATAGATGGAAATTAAAGAAAATGGCTATTTCGGCTATAAAACAGAATATTTTGCTTTAGCTAAATAGATCGATGCTTAGGATTCCTAACATATCAGCATATTTAACAAGAAAATATGCTGATAATTATTAAACTTGAGGCCAGTTGTGGCGCAGGTTCATAAAGTGTGACTGTAAACGCGAGAAGTTGTGGATTCAATTCCCACTCGAGAAATGAAATATTTCATATTTTAATTTCTCCGCTCTGGTGTCGAGACAAAACGCTGCGTTGATTTCCACTACTCAACACGCAATGCCTCCAGAATTGGGTTGAAAATAGGCAACGGAGTGACTTAACACTAGGTTCCCTCTGCCTACTTTGTTAAATTTAAAATAAAATAACAGGAGTGATTGTGTGTGATCGACAACCCTGCTAAAGTCCATCCTGACGGTGTGAACATGTTTGTTTACGAAGCTATTTTGAATTCGACGGTTTTAGTAATTTTAAACCTTTTTTCATATCACAGTTTAGTGTTGTTAATGTAAAGTCAATTGTTACTATAGTCAATTAATTTTGAATTTTAATATATCTAGTAATTATTTGTAACATATATAACATTTAATTAAACATTTTTTAATTGAGTCATAAAACAATAAAAAAATATATTTAAAATACATTTGAAAAGTATAAACTTGGACATGTCGAGGCCTGTTCCAAGTTACAGAATTTATGAGTACTTATGTTATGCAACTGCAGTTGGATAGCAACTGCAATTACGTAATTGCAATGATAAAGAAACCACAATAACTTTAGAAACTTTTAAGAGCTTTTTACATATATATCATAAGATTTTTTTATAATAATACTAGTGCACCCGAAAGCGGCTACGCCCGCTTGAACTATACGAATATTTATTAAATATATTTATGAAATTATTTTCAGTTCTCAATAGAGGGATGCGTTAAGCAAGCTTATTTTGGGTGACGTTTTCTAACAACAAACTTCGCAAATCATTGCTTAGCAACGGTCGCTTAGCGACGGTTGTTATTAACATGGCGAAATAAATTGCATGTCAAATAAATAAGTATTTTAATATATTGGTATATATCGATAATATTACAAATATGTGAAAAAAAGTATCCTATGTTCATCCCGAGACCCTCAAGTATCTTTATATGAGTATTTTATCACAATTAAATTAGCGGTTTGGCCCTGATAGCGTAAAAGACAGACGGAATTACTTTCGAATTTATAACATAGGTATGAATTAAAATATAGATATGGATATGTAAAAATACAAAACTATTAAATAGATTTTTCTTTAACATTTTTGAACGCAAGATTATTCAAGAATATATAAATGAACAATTTATCATTTTGAACAAGAAATGTCATTGTCATTTATGTAAGAGAGTTTGTTTTTGTTATGACAGAGAAAGTTGTGCAAATCATTTCCTTCTTCGATTTCCGGTCGTATTTAAGTATTGCCTTAGATGCTTTGTGTTATTGTAGGGTACCTATAGTGCATTTATTTATAAAATCAATTAAAACACGAGGCCAGTCGTGGGTTCGATTCCCACTCGACGAAATTAAATATTTAATATTTCCATTTCTTCGCTGTGTCGTGTCACTCAACATGCAATGCCTCCAGAATTCATTCCCTTTAACCAGCGGGATACAGCCCTTGTAGTCAGCTCAGCTAAAAAAACAAGATTTTATTTCAGAAAAATAGTAATTTTGTTAAACTGTAACAATGACAACCTTTACCTTGTAATATAAGCAGGAGTCTCTTAGTATTATGAAATATAATATTTGCCCTACCGTCTTCAATTGTATACAATTCAAAACTAGTTCCGCTTATCTTTGTTAAGAATCTACTTATGTTTATTATATTTACGATATAGGTATACCTACTATTAACTACTATACCTATATGTTTATTTTATCTTAGCCCACGTGCATCGTTAGTTGTTACTCATATTTGACGTAATCATCATTTAATTTTGCTATAAATATAACGATTTTTACTCATTTTACTATCTCTTGAAGAAAATTCTTCAGCTTTACGATGTATCCCGCACACATCAGGGCAAAGGGAATCTAGTGTTAAGACACTCCATGCTCCACTTTCCACCGATTTTTTTCAGGCATTGCATGTTGAGTGGCGGATCTCAACGCCGCGTTTTGCCTCGACACCAAAGCAAAGAAATGAAAATATATTTTTTCAAATAAATATTTATTTCAGTGGGGATTGAACCCACAACCAGTCGTGTTTACAACATCTGCGCTACGACTGGCCTCAATTATTCTTATTGCCATTTCATATCTTGTTTTACTGTACAAATTCTTTCGTATGGTCTCCATACGTCTCCAACGTGATATACCAAAGTGATTATACGATTGTGCTGAACTGGCACGTTCTAAACGAAATAATTAAAAACTAATTTTACTATTTTAATAATAACTTGTGTTTATTCCGTTCTTCCGGCCATAGCTGCGATAAATCTCAGTGAGGTGTAAACAGTGTTTCTACATCTCAACTTTCAATGTTGCCATCACCTACTCGTTTATCCCATCTTCATAGTTAAAATCTATTTTTACCCAATGTTTGCCCTTCTGCGCTTTGAAGTTTCCCTACAAAATGTCTTATATTATATTTATTAATACATGTTGTTTACATTAGTAACACCTACTCATAATGTTCATTAAATATAATTAACTGAAAGTAAATACTGAAAATAAATATTTAATATCGGTTGTAACTCCATTTTTAGAGGCCAGTCGTAGCGCAGGGGTAAAAAAATGTACCTAACTGTAAAAGCGACAAGTGGTGAGTTCGATTCCCATTCGAGGAAATTAAATATTTCATATGAAATATCCATTTTCTGCGCTCTGGTGTCGAGGCAGTGCGGCGTTCAGTTCCACCACTCAACGCGTAATGCCTCCAGTAATGGGCGGAAAGTGGGGAACGGAATATCTCAACATTAAGTTCTCTCTGCCTACCTTGCTATGTGCATTATACAGCGTGAAGTTGATAAAATATAAAAAAAAAAAAAAATATTCCAAAGATGTAAATATTTTATTCTATCTCTGTCGTTAGGCGTTACTGAGCGGTAACGTGACTTTCAAATAGGTACGGATAAAATGCGCAAGACTAATGTTTAGTTTAAAAATGGCACGACCGCGTCCGATCTTTAATTGTGAATTCCGTTTATTTTATTTTACAAGTGTGAAAAAGCTTTCGAATCTTCAAACATGTTTATTTTAAGTTTAAAGTTATTAATTTTTATGTTCCTTATGTTTCATTTTTTATTTAGGTAGTACAAATAATTGCGAGGGAAACAGGGGAAGGCAGAGGAACCTGGGAATTTAGTCTTTAAAACACTAGGTTCACAATTAAGATGCTTCTACAACTATTTTAATACTAATAATGTGTAATTAATAATAATTGCAAATTTAAAGTAGTACGTTTACTTATTTCAAGGATATTTATTATTTATGTAAATTGACCTACATAACATCTAAATAAACACATAGTCGTCTACATGAAGTTCTTTCGAAAAAGATATTTTAGTAGGTTTTGTTATTATTATTCATTTTTAGTTGAATTTGAATGAAAAAAAAACAAAAAAAAAACCATAAAATATAACAATAAATTTTTGCGTTTGCGACATGGGTAGACCCGCCGACAATATGATAATGCTTATCGCTACGTGCCCTTTTTCTATGAAAGCAATACTGTAGTGTACGATAGGCCACTATTAGATTTCATATTAATTCTATTTAAGTCTCTATGGCTATGATAATAAGGTTTATTGGTGGTTATTTAATGTTGCCTAGGGTACGTTGATGGGTGCAACGAGCAAAGCGTGTCGTTTGTAAACAGTTGCTACGTGCCCGTACCGCGCGACGCTCGTGTCGTACTTCTGTGCGTAGAAAAAAAATAAGAAAAAAAAATTAAAACGGTCAAAGACATAACTTGATAAGACATAACTTATGATAAAGTTATCAAAGAGTAGTTTGAAGTTTAGTAAAGCGTGAGTCGTGTTTTAGTGGAACAGTTGTTATTGTGTTTCCCATTGGGTACCTTGTGCTAGTGATGTGCGTAAAATAATTCTTCGTTTATAATATTTAGTTTTATCAGAAAGTTATCCCACATTAGATTTGAACCAGGTCACTGTGCTTTATTATTTTGTCGATATTTCCTATTATTGTTTTGGATTTTTTAGTTTTAAATTTAAAATTCTAAATTACATAACGATTTTTGTATATATGTATGTATATGTATAAATATTATCGATTAACTTGGCCTTAGCCTATAATCGGTACACATCGTTGAACCTGTGTGAGCCTAAATATAGTTCCATCGCCTGAAGGACCACCCTTGTGATGGCAACCATAAACATATTACACTTAATTACACAGAGACTAATATTCATAATAAACTATTATTAGGTTGTTTTAGATATTGTTAATATAAATAAATATTTTTTTATACTTTATTTATTTATTTAAAGTAAATGTTTGTTAGTACTATTATGTTGATTGAGTAATATTTTAACACATTTTTTTATCTTATCTAAGAGGTAAACAGATATATCGGGTATATCTTACATAGTGCATAATGCAGTGTGAGTTTCTATAGGTATTAAATATTTTTAATTTTTAGTTCAAAAAGGGAAAAATTTACAATTAACAATTAATTTTACTCTCATACTGACTTTGGCTAATGCTGTTAATAATTTTCCTTAAGCATAAAATAACAAGGTCATTTATATTTCTCTATAATTATTACAATATTATAATTTTATTACGTTAAAATTCAATTATTTGTATAAAATATTAGTCACGCCACCAAATAAGGCTCTCAGAAACAGTAAATATGAGTCTGGCACCTGTCAGTAAACCAATATGCTCCGAAGTTAATCAAATTCCGATTACAAAATTTTATTTGGAACATCTGCCAGTGCCGGCTGGTAAGTATCGGGCACATCTCGGAACCCGCTGCCCGCATACCGCTACCTGCACCACGGCCATTGTTGCTATATACCCTTGTAAACAACAATAGATTGTCATTGTTTTAAGAACCAGTAAACGTTCTTCATCCTTCAAGTATACTTGTTACAGCACTTGAGTTTGGAATGCCGAGTGTAAAAGTAATAAGCACCGTTCCTTTTAATTTGAAGGACGCAAGAAATCGGGATCATAAAAGAAATCTTAAAAACCTTGCAAGAATTGGTGCTTTGCTAAAGTTTAAAGGTGCTTTGCGAGCGTTAATTCAAAGCATAAATCTAAGAGGTCTTTATGGTGTATTGGCACAAGCGTGTGATGGTGAACGGTCGGTTGTGGGTTTGATTCCCAGTCGGGAGATATATTTTTTATTATTTATTAATATTTTGGTTTTTTCGTTCGAAAATTCATCGGAAAATAAACGGAGTGTCTTAACACTAGGCCTTAGGCCCTTTGCCTACTCTACTATATCCGGGATACAGTGTAGAGCTGACAAAAAAATACAAAAACTACTCGTGGAATTCGTTCCTAGCAACACATTCAGATCGACAGAATGGAATTTTCGATACAGGTAAACGATTCATAAAAGACAGTATTATTGTGATGCGAAATTTGTAACCCCGACCACGTCCCTCACCCGCCGTGCCTCACCCGTCGTCACTAAACGCGAGGAGAATTTAATTTCAACGCCCCATGGCCTGGAATTTTAATCGCCGTTACGCGACAAAGCTTCAATATCGTTCATACGATACTCTAGAAGGTAGTTTGTAAATGTAGGCTCGGGTGCGTTATTAAAAGCACTAGCTAACAAGAGGCCAGACGTGGCGCACGCGACTGGATGGGGTTCGATTCCCACTCGAGGAATATATATTTATGTAAATTTATATTTTAATTTCTTCGTTTTGGTGTTGAGGCAAAGCGCGGCGTTGAGTTCGGCCACTTAGCACCTTGTGCCTTGGCCACTTAATGACTTTAGAATTCGACGGAAAGTGGAGAACGGAGTGTCTTAACCATTTGGGTTCCCTTTACCTACAATTTAAATTTTCAATCACAAGTAAGTGTTCAGCTATTATTATTAGGTCTCAGGTTCTAATCTGCTACAATCTTTCTGTTAAAGTTTACGTTTTTCCAGTTATCTTTTTGTTGTATTGATAATATACGGTTATCTATACAATATTTCTATAAAAGTCGATAAGAGGCCGTGAGAACACGCAATGTGGGGACTCTTGGGGAGTCTTGGAATTTTGAAATATTAGGGTGAATCATTGTTAGGGTTCCCGGTGAAGGCCAGGATCTACATAGATTTAGGTGATTGTTGAACATTTAAATTGTTTAGTCTAGAGAAGCACGCTATGCTAGGGGAACTTTAGTGCTAGTAATATAATTTTAAATTTTAGTACTTTTTCATAATACTCATTTCACAAAGTCTGCTTTAATTAAATATATAGGACCCGTGTAAAACAATACTAATTTAAATAAAAATTTAAGTAGCCTTTTCCTGCAAGCGACACTTGATACACTTGGGGAGGTGGTCTTCACGGTTGAGTTGTAACGTGTCCTCATATTCCTTAATTCATTATTCAAGTGTATACAAAGTGAAATTAACTTTACAATTTAAATTATATATAATTAAAACTAACCATATTGATTGCAATATTTAAAATACAAATTTCAATTTGAGGCGTAGCTTTTAGTTTATGAAAACAAATAGTTAGAACATATTGAAGTTTTTTTTTAAATAAAAAAAAAATAACTTAAAATCATAATAAACTAGGTCAAAAGGACGTAAATGATCCCTGAAAGTATACATATATACGTATAATGTAATGCATCTGTCTATTTAAACAAAATAGAATATGTAAAATATATAAAAAATATACAATAACTTTGAAAACCACTGTTACTTTGTAAAACTGTTTTTACAATAATAACATATAATTACATATTTGCTTCGCTTAGCTGTTTAATATAATAGTTATACTCTACTTCGGTATATGCGGTCACTCCATCGCATCTCCGGTGCCAATTATGGCGGCGGAAATGAATACGTCTGACTTTGGCTATCGACTGGTCAATCAGTATAATATGGTATAGCTGTGGAATATGTGTTATGCAACTGTTAATAATCACGCTAGCTTCACGCTATATCCCGCACACAGCAGGGTAGGCAGAGGGAACCTAGTGTTAAGGCACTCCGTTCCCCACTTTCTCAGTGACAGAACTCAACTGTGCTCAACGCCAGAGCGAAGAGAACTCAACTGTTCTTGAGCTACTACTAGCTACTACTTATAAAGCAGCTCTGTCACTTTTTATACGAATAATAATTCGAGGTATTAGGCGACACTGGACGTGTATAGCACATAAGTTGGGTTTTATAAATAAACAATGTCTGGTATTGAAACCTTATAAAATAAATAATATTTCGTCACATCACTTACTTTGTGGTCCGTCTGTCTATCCGTCTATCTAGAGCCTTTATCTTAGGAACGCATGGAGATATCGAATAGAAATTCAAACCATATACTCAGATCTACGGTCCCTTGGTTTCCTGAAAATATCGAATCTACATTTATTTTTTAAAAAAAGAAAAGATATGGCCGTTTATAGCGCAATGAACGCGTATTTCAACACTATAAAAAATATGACTTAAAGGGGGGTAATATTTGGCATTAAAGCGGCTAGTTCAGGTTCTAGAACCCGACTCGCGTTTATCCGGGTTTTTTTTAATTAAAATAAAATAAATGTCCATTTCCTCGAGTGAGGATCGAACCCACAACCAGTCGCGTTTACGACTGTAAACACACACATGCACACACGCTTCTGCCCCTGCGCCATGCCTGGCTTCAATCTGATTACTTCTATTAAATAAAGCGAAGATTAATTGGTATAATACATTATTTACAATACTTAACACTCATTCAATACGTTTAATCCTGACATTTAATGAGGCAAGCAAAGCTTTCACTTTTTCTCGCGACTTTTTTGCGAAACACGTTTTTTATTTACAATTCATTACGTCATATCCGTAAAAGACTTTTTATAGTTCACCCCAAAATATAAATCAATGTAATCTACATAAAGGTGTTAAAATTAAAGATTACATCAGCTTTACGCTGTACTCCGCACACAGAAAGGTAGACAGAGGGAACCTTATGTTCTGGCACTCTATTCCCCATAACAATATATCATTCTACTCAAATATATAAACATATATACATAAAAAAATAGTGAAAAGAGGATATACAGAAAGCGGTAATGGCTGTAACCCGGTTTCTTTGTGTAAATGTCGGATGTGGCCCTACATGTATAACTCAATATAGTGTAGCAAGTAGCTGTTAGGTACTCGATGGTTACGATCGACCTGATGGTGCTGTACCACTTACCCAATCTTTGTACAAGAGAGATTTATTGCTTACTTTTAGTTGATGTTTTTGTTTGTTAGAGGGAAATGTGTTATTTAATTTAGTTTGCGACGTTTTTGCCTTTTTTGGTATTTTTTTTAATTTTATTATTTTTATAAAAAAAAAATTGTCGCAGAAGTAATCATGCCATATTTTTTTTATATTGGCATTTCCCTATTCAGTATAATTATTTAAATAATAATTATTCCGGTGGCTGTAAACGCGAGAGTGTGTTCGATTCCCGCTCGAAGAAATTAAATAAATAATATTTAATACCTTTATTTCTTCGTTCTGGTGTCAAGGGGGTGGGTTACTACGTTACTCAACACGAAATGCCTCCGGAATTCGCCGTAAAATAGAGAACGGAGTGCCTTAACTCTAGGCTCCCTCTGCCTGCGCTACTGTATGCGGGATACAGCGTGAAAAGCACAAATGATTAATTATCAGGTCTACTCACGTTCTATCTGCAACATAATCGTGATGATCAATGGAAATAAGAGGTGAAAATTACGATGAATGACCCTACCATACTTTTGATTTTCACATATTTTGTTCCAATATTAAACGGAACACTGGTGCAAACGTTTACCGATAATAATTCTCTCCTTTTGGAAGCTGCGATCTGGATTGCTGGCGTTGTTCCAAGCACGCTTTATATCACAAATTACCAATACGCCGTTGCAGATATTCTGCATTGAAATGAAGTTCAGTAAAATTCGTAAAATTGTTGGTTTTATATGAAACAATATTTAATTTCAGAAACCGTTCCCTCTATTTACCTGCTATGTGCGGGATACAGCGTGAAGCGAAAAAAAAACAAATAATAAAATAATTAAGACTACAGCATTTTTTATATTAAAAAAATTATTAAAATATTCCCCAATTTCATTACTCAAGAACAGTTCTCAATTTTCGGTACCGCTTGCCATATGGCGAAGGGTGATTTCTCACGGATACTCATTTCAAGATGTTTCTTTTACCTTTTGCTGGTGTGGTTTCACTATAATGCCTTTTAGCGGAGTATGATCTCATTATATGGAAGCGGGGAACTGTGTCAGTGTGGGCTTGTAATGCGCTGAACCGTTGGGCAGCGTGCCTAATCTTACCCATAGACCGTCTCTATGGCGACTCGCTGTATTTGGGCACCCGTTGTTTTTTTTTTTTTAAATTATTATTTCATATATTTTTTTTATTTTTATCTGTATTTTTTATCTATAAATAACGATCAATTGTATTGACTCTATACAGCAATAAGATTTTTTATTAATTTTGATCTTTGCAAAAAGGTTTTATTAAATTTCATTACACGTACATACATATATTTTTTTATCAGCTTCACGCTGTATCCCGCAAACAGCAAGGTAGGCAGAGGGAACCTAGTGTTAAGACACTTCTTGCCCCGCTTTCCGTGGAATTTTTCGAGGTTGAGTGGCGAAAATCAACACCGGGCTTTGGTGCCAGAGCGTAGAAATGTAAATATTAATAAATAATAATTTGATTCTCGTAAAACACAGTTAGTACTAAAGAAATACACGAACGATCAGTTTCACTAGCTGCTTTATACATAGCGGTCACAGTTAGACGTTCCATTATAATATGCGTGTTAGCGGTTGAAAAAATGACATACAAACGTACTCGATTCCTATAAAAAAGTTATATCTTTTCACTTTCTTCAGTGTTAAACCGTTAGTGACCTTTACAAGAACCATCATTAAATTATTAACCATAACCACGTAACTACATATTATTACTGCTCATCTACTTAGTTAGTTATTACTTGAGACTATTATAAAATAACTGTAATATTGTAAATACGATTGGTTGTGCGTTCGATTCCCTATTGAGGAAATTATTTTTGTAATTTTTAATTTGCTCGCTCTGGTACTGAGGCAAAAGTGCTTTGTTGAGTTTTGCTGCTCAAAATGCAACGTCTACAGTATTTTACGGAAAGTGAGTTTAAGAAGTAATAAATTTATTTATTAAATAATTTTCGCACTACTTGAAGTAAAATAATGATATATAGAAATGATTTAGCGATATAATTTCTAATCTTATCATAAATGACGGAAGTGCATCAAGGTTAGACCCTTATCAAGAAGTGTATTGTTTATTTAAATAGATTTAAATCAGGTATAAATATATACGTAAGCTATTTCTTAGGAATGTTTATTTAATCAAAGTAAGATAACGTAAACAATTTATATATATAAAATATTTCTTAATAAATATGCGAATATATTACAAGATTATAAGAACGTACGTTTCTTTTTAATTTATTGCCAATAAGACTGTTAATATTATGAAAGAGAACGATAAAAAGACAATTAAAATAAAAGCAGTCGTTTAACACTTTTATATTTTGCACGTTGTCATTTTTTTTGAGTTACGTAAATATAAAATAACATTTTTAGCTAGTGTAGCTAGTGTTAAGATACTCCGTTACCATTATGACACTTTCGTTCCTCACTTTGCACCGAATTCAATAGGCATTTTGTGTTAAGTGGCGGAACTCAACGCCGTTCAACACGCAATGCTTCCTAAATAAATAAATTACAAATATATATTTCTTACAAAATAAACTAAATGTTAATTTAATATATTTAACATTACACAGTAGATTTCTTTAGACTTGCGCAAACTACTGACACGCCAAGATCGCCCACCCGCCCGCCTTAGCACTGTCTTAGCGACGTATTAATAGCCTTTTACACATAAATATTTAAGATATTGGCATTTAACATTCTCTTTTTAATATTTTAAAGTGGGGCAGGGGCAAAAGCTGCAACTGCAACGGGTTACGGGTTCGATCCCCACTTGAGAAAATGAAATATCTATTATCCACTCTTAAACGCAATGCCTCCAAAATTCGGCGAAAAGGGGGGAGCGGGCTGTCTTAACATTAGGTTCCCTCTACCTACTTTGCGATTTTCTTCTAAGCTCTACATATAAACATTACGAACTTAAATTGGAAAATCATATATATTATGCATAAGCCATATTTATAAAATATTTTTTTAATTATAAATTATAATCAATTGCCGTGTAATTTTAAGTATAATAATTATAAATAAATCTTTAAAATTTACTGCAGTTTTGTCAATTGTAATAATTATTAATAATCTGTAAAATTTACAACAATACTAGAAATATCTAATATATTTTACACGTATACTCTAGGCTCGTCCATCACTCGTTGGCTCTAGTAGTCAAGACCGTGTGCTTTCAAGGACAACATCCTTGTTGTTATCCAGTTTTCTTAATACGAACTTAATTTTTTTTATAAAATACGTGTTTGCAAGTACTTAGAACAAGTTATGTATAATACACCTTGCTCTCGTATCAACTTGAAAACCACGTCCAATCGGAGCATTTATTTGAAAATATCTTTGAATGCAATACATTATATAATATTAATATATTTAAAAATGAAGTCAGTCGTAGTGGTTTTGAGTTCGATTTCCACTCGAGAAAATAAAATATTTAATATTTCCATTTTCTGCGCTCTGGTGTCGAAGCTCGGCGTTGGGTTCCGCCACTCATTGTGCAATGCCTCGAAAAATTTAGCAGAAAGTGGGGAACGGAGTGTTTTAACACTAGGTTCTTTTTGCTTACCCTGCTATATGCGTGATACAGCGTGAATCTGATTATTTATTATATCTACAAAATTAAGAGTAAATAATGTAACCTCAGAAATTCATATTTTTCTGATTCTTAAATCTTACAAGACCAGAAATAATTTGAAACATCAGATATTTTATCTCGTCAAGTGGGTGTAGGCTGGTGCAGTCAACATTCCTATGCTAGTATATTGTTTGCTCTTCTAGGGAGCTTAAAATAATTACACAAGTGTACTATAGACAAGAGAGAGACCCTTTTAGAGTTCGTCGCTTATCTTTTACCTGGCGTTGTTTGAGTTAAAGTATGATAGTTACCGGTTTTCGAAGATTTTTTTTAAAATTGTTTCACGCTCTATCCCGCACACAGCAGAGTAGAGGAAACCTAGTGTTAAAACACTCCGTTCTCCACTTTCCACCAAATTCTGGGGACATTGAGTGTTGAATGGCGGACTTGAATGGACTCAACGAAGCGACACCAGAGGGAATATATTTATAAATATATATTTCATTTTCTCAACTGGGGACCGAATCCACGACCAGTCGCGTTTACTTTGTGTCCCTGTGCCACGACTGGTTTTCTAACATCGATCGTTGGAACTGCAAAATGACTGCACTTTCACTTTTCTAATGATTAGTTCGTCTATGTAAATGTGTGGGCTTGTATTACATGTAAACTTATAGAAGTAATGATTTGTTTCCTATACTAGGTAATCTATAGATTGTAAAAAATATGAAATCTGTTGTGAAAGTGCTCATATCTTATTATTCTAGATATATATATATAACATTTTTTTTTTGGATCATTGAAAAAAAAATTAAAAAGATATTTTGATAGAAATCCCAAATGTAACGAGTAACGTTCGTTGCATTCTTATGTCAATAATATCAACGTACGACTACATAGTCTATGGGGGGATCCTCTTCCATGGAAAGGTACTCATGCAAATATAATTGTATTATGTGCCTTTTTTATGGTTTCTTCAACTTTAATTTGCGCAACGAGCTCTCATATCATAAAGTGTATTGTTTATGTATATTGCATACAGCATTATCTCACTCACAAAACTTTCTTTTAAAATAACTCTTCTAGCAAAAACTAACCTAACTAACTAACTCGAAAGAGAGGAAGATTAAAATTTTAATTTATTTTTCTAATTTTAATAGTTTAACCTTTTGTTGCTATTTAATTTTGTATGTAAAAAAAACCTATAACTTCACACTTGTACCGACAGATCAATACATATTGTTTTTATTTGTTTACTTTATCCGCCGGCTCGTATGCGCGGTGATGATTATTAGAGCAACACACACGTTCATATTTAAACTGTGAATAGTAAATAAACGGACATGGCCGGCGCGGGCGGCGGCTAGGCGTGCGCGTGCGCAGCTCGCTTCAGTGTGTTAATGTCTCTGAATGGAGGCAGTCACGCGGCTTTCCATTCTTTTATATATTATCGCACGTACTACGAACTGTGCTGACCCAGTTTAGATATCGATTTTAGGTGAAAAAAGTGCATTATTGGAATTATTTGTGTGTTTAGTGTTGTGTTTCTGTGCTTCCTAATTCGCAGTTGGGCCATATGTTTTTTTTTTGGTGCGTAGGTTAATTTTGATGTGCTATTTCAGTAAATGTGTTCTCAGCGTGTATAAACAACATGCTTGGTATTAGAATCACAGTTTATAGTATATATCCTTTGTCAGCTATTTAAGAGCTATAAGTTTTGTTTAATATTGCTTTTCTATTTGTGAAGTTAGTAATGTTTGTTTGGAACCTACTTGTTTTGAGGTGTCAAGGGTAATTGTCATAATCATTAATTAATATGAAGTTGCTTTGTGCTGTCGCATATTATAAAAATAGTATTGAAATTAAAGAAGATTGCTATATACGGTTATTTATTACATTTTTTTTAAAATCTAGTAAAACTTCCGATATTGTATTTTTCTTTCCTAAATTTGCATAACACTTTAATAATATTGTTCTTCTCAATTATTTCACATTGGTACTGTCCATTTGTACAGTTGTTTGTTTAATGAGTATTTAACTCAATTTATCAGTGGCTTCTAGCAATGGTCGTATCCGTCGCAAATCGTCGGTTTCCTCCTAAGACGATGATCTGGTCTTCATGAACATGATTTATACCTGCCACGTCATTAGTTTGTGTTAACGCTTGTCGCGGGCGGATGTGTTCATTTGCCTCGACAGCCTATTTACGGTCCTCTTTTGTAGGTAAAAGCTTTTGAGCTTCAACTTAAATGTCATCGCATTAACTCCTTTTATATTACGTAAGTAATTCTTTAAAGAATACAGTGTGCTTAAATGTTTTAGCATTTTTAGGGTTCCGTATGTAAAAAGGTGAAAGCGGGACCCTTATAGAATTAC
The DNA here is from genome assembly GCA_000313835.2 of Heliconius melpomene melpomene. Lineage (NCBI taxonomy): Eukaryota > Metazoa > Arthropoda > Insecta > Lepidoptera > Nymphalidae > Heliconius > Heliconius melpomene. The sequence continues at coordinate 49,407 of HE670548.1, read as the reverse complement.
GAGTTGAGAACTTACAATACAAATAAAAGAATAAATCTGAAAAATTAAAATTTTTAGTTATTAATGTTTGTAGTTCATTTCAAACAATACGAGTGTATATGCCCGCAAAGTTAAGTTTGTCAACTTTTATAACTAGTACTTGGCCGATTTTTTAGCTTCAATAATATAAATATCCTTAGTAAAAAGCGACGACCGCACTTGAATAATGATTCATACGTGACTTATAAATACATATGTATCGATGTATTTAAAACTGTTTGATATACTATTTCTTCGTTCTTGTGCCGAGACAAAGTACAGCGTTGAGTTCCGTTACTCAACACGTAATTCCTCTAGAATTCGGAGGAAAGTGAGGAGCAGAGTTCAGAGGAAAGTGAGGAGCAGAGAGACCAAAACTAGGCTCCCCCTGCCTACCCTATTACATGCGGGATACGCAAAAACACCAAGTAAAGAGTAGGTGTAAGCATAATAGCGTGACGGCATTTATGGTCATATTTATTGTTATTTTAAATAAATGAGAAGTAAATCAACAAGGTCACTGTTTACTATTGTTGAAATGGTAAATTATGCTTAGAATTCTCGCGTGTAAATAATTTCTTGAGGTTATCGCAGTACATTGTTGGTTCCACCAGGCCTTGGCTTATCTTGGGAAATATCGGTCTCGTGCCGGAAAGCGCTGGCGGCGTGCCAGGGCGGGCTCATGCGTTACTATTACTGTAGCCCGTTACCACTAATTAGTTTAGAGTTTAGAGGTTTTTGCAATACAAACTAGGTGATTTTATTAAAATATACCGCAAGCCGAGGTTGGAGTTCCCCAGGGGGCGCCCTTACAGTCGTCGACTTCCTCACAGACAGCCACATAGTGCTTACATTTCTTCAGGGACAGAGTACCCTCTTCCAACCGGTGTCGTTGTAAAAGCTAATAGGGCTAACAGCATTAACCTCATGATCGAAAACAAGTGTGTAAATGGCAGAACTTGGAAATTTTTAAAAATTTTACTTTTACCCAAGTGGTACTTTTACTCACAACTGTTGACTTCCAAGTACTTACTGCATTTACGCTACTTAAAAATGTCTTGCTTTAAAAACATTTTAACTTGTTATTTTCACATTAAGATGTAAGTTTCTTATACTTTTCTTAAAGTTGAAATATATCTTACTATAAAAAGATAATAAAGTAATAAGAAACCAAAAATTACCACAGAATGACACATAAACGTTACTATTTCCGCAATTTTCTCCTGATTTCAAAACAATCCAAGTAGTCTCCCACACTTACTTTCCTTTGAACAATAGCATGTTTAAAATTTCACTTTTTGTCATATAAATGGAATTGACAATTAATTACTTCAATCCATAAACGTGTTCCTCTTCCTTTATTACTACTGAGGTCTTCATTCAAGTCGTTAGTGAATTATATGGAATATTTTAACTACAGATTGTTATAATAATGACTGCTTAAATATACTTGTAAAATATGTTATAAAAATATTTTTTTTAAAGTTCCACTCAACATAAATTTATAAATAAGGTAATTTTAATTTGTTTTTTTTTTGTATAATAATATTATAATGCTGATTTCTATCGTTTTATCGTATTGCTTTTTATTTATTTTTATTTTAACCTAATTATAGGCTTAATTATATTATTTAAACTATAGTTTGAACTTAATACAATTATTGCAACGTTGTCACGGTCTTGACATTTTTAGTTCACAGTTACTAAGAGTTCGATGTTTAGTGAAACGATCTTTCTATTGACAAATAGTGTTATAGATAACACTATTAGATAAAAATTCAAGATTAAGGGACAGTTTGACCACTAGCTGATAAAGTCCCGGTTAGCAATATCTAGTAGATATACATTTGGCATATGTATGCTTATTTGTAATTTAAAAATTTTATAAATGGTATGAATGTGTTACTTACTATTATCGTTCATTAATGAGAAAATTATTCTTGAAAATATAAAAAAAAATATTTTGTATTTGCATCCTCATTCTATGAGATAACATTAATTATTAGGTTACTATCTGAAACTTTATTCGTAACTAGTGATTGGCTCTAAGGAACTGGAATTTTTAGTACTTATATATTCTAAATAAGAGGTGGGGGAACACGTGGACTTGGATGTACCCACCAGCTCTTTAGAAATATGTTTCCTTTTGTTTGAGTGCTATTCATTAGTCGAATGTCACATTGGTAGACCCCATTCTTAGTGAGTACATTGAACTTACGTTGTCATATCTCAAAGCGTCATACAAGCTTGTATGCCAACGCTTTATATGAGCTACGTACATTGTCGTGCTATGGGTTTGGTTATCCTGAAATCTTTTCTTGCTTAAAGTTAATATGTAAATTGTATCGATCGAATAATAATAAGTAGAAATCTGGTGTAAAGCTGTCCTGATAGTTTTTCGTATTTTTGGTTTATTATTATTTTTATATTTCTCCAGGCTTTCTGATAAGATACCTAGAAAATAATGATTAAATAAATGACGCCCACACAACAGTTTTTAATCTAAATAAAATTAATATCCAATAAACTAAGCAAAGTGATAAAAGTGACAAATGGTTTCGTTTGAAGAAAGTGCTAAAGTGTTGAAAGTGTCGACAGATTTTAGTGTTGCAGTGTAGTTTATACAGTTTAAAGTTCGTTGGGATATGAGTGAGAATGAGTACGGAGCGACGCCTCTCTCGGAGCTTCCACTCTTGTCTGAAGGGCTCCTCTACTGAGGAAGCCGCGGATGAGGAGGAGAGTTGTTACCACTCGCTCGGTGGTCGCCACACCCTCAACAGGCAGCCGCCGGTGTATGTTGAAGATTTATCCAACATTACGTTGGCGGACTTTGAGACACAAGATGATATTGACGGTTGGTATAATAATTATGAAATTATTAATATTTTTAGTTGTGAGTTCGCTTCCTACGTGAGGAAATGTAATATTTGATATTTTCATTTCTTCGCTCTTGTCCCAAAGCCCGACGTTTCGTTCCGCCTCTGTATACGTACACGTTACACGTAATGCATCCAGAATTCGGTGGAAAATAGGAAAAGGAAATGTCTTAATAGTAAAAAATAGTGTCTTATCACTAGTTCCCTCTGCTTATCCCACCATATCCGGGATCCAGCTCAAATATGAATAATAGCATAATTAATTTAAACCAAAAAAAATTAATTTAACGATTCTATTATTTAATTAACAAGTTATAATATATTACAATCATCAAAAATTTAAAATATATCACATTTAGACAGTCATCAGGCAATCACATTAATAAAGCGATACTTATAATTTTAAATGTCATTCATGAACGCTGTGACAGCATAGCATCACGCGGTCTGTAAGGTATGCGTGTACTTAATTGGTTGTTTTCTCTACACATATAAATGGTCTTTTTATGATGAATTGTAGATTTTAATTGATATATATTAAAAGAAATTATATAAGAATAAGAATGCCTATATATTATATAAGTAATAATAATGAACGAAAGACGAAAGGCTAGTGAACTTTAATTTTATTATATTATCATGCCATTTTTGTTATAAGATTATTATGTAAAAAAATAGCTTCAAGTTGTACCAAAGTAGGCACAGGGAGCGTAGTGTTTAGACACTCCGCGCACTTTTCATCAAATTCCGGAGGCATTGCGTGTTAAGTGACGGAACTCAGCACCGACATTAGCGAGCGAAGAAAATGAAAATATTAAATATTTTTTGTTTCTAGTGGAAATTGAACCTACAACCTTTAATTACCAAACTACCACACCACACCAAGAACAATTTAATATACATTTAGTATTCTTATAATATGTGGTAGTGGCCTTTTAAATAACGAGTTCTCTTTACGCAAGTAGGTAGCTCTGTTGAGAATCTCTGTGTACAGTACCATAAAAAGATACCCGAGACCGCATTGTACTTATCTCTTGTCTGTCGAGTTTTCTCCGCGATAATTATAAACGTGGCATACCGTCCTGGACTTGGAAACATGTATTGTATTAAATGCGCTTATATTTCATAAGGTTTACGTAAATGTGACAGAGGTTGTGGGTTCGATTTCGTCTCCAGGAGTTAAAATATTTAATATTTTCATTTCTTCGCTCTGGTATCTTTCATTTCTTTTCCAGAATTAGGCGGATAATGTGGAACGGAGTATCTTACCAATAGATTCCCTCCGCCTCTGCTTTGTTTATACATATAACGGGAAACTAAAAAAAAGTTATATATGAAATATATTTTATAAGCATCCTTTCCAGGACCAAACAATCTAATGGTAGATTAAAATGGTTACAAGCAAATTCATTTAATATAACAATTTATTTCATTTAAAATTATAATTTAACGTTTTAGTTAAAATATTATCTCGACAATACTAAATACTGTTTAATATTCGCCATCGCTAGTAAAGTCAGCCCACTTGAATGATTACTGCCTTGAATTGTGTGGGACCGACCTCGTTACGTTTTTGTATACGAGTAGTTGGAATAACAGTGTTTTGGTATGGCTGAATTATCATCTACTTAGCTAACTTTGTTTGTAACAAGGTGAAACATCATCAAAATTATAGAAATTTATCATGTAGGAAGCAAGCTGTTAAGTTATGTTTTTTCTTTTAATGTTTTTGTAGGTAGATTTGGGAACCTAGTGTACACTCACACATTCTCATTAAGACACTTCTGTTTCCCCTTTTCGAGGTATTGTGTGTTGAGTGGCGGATCTTAACTTTCTTTCCCTTTTACTAAAGAGACATAATGAGGATATTAAATATGTTATTTTCTCGAGTGGGAAGCAAACCTACAACCTGTCACACGCTTGTGCCTTTCGCCACGACTGGCCTCAATTTTTTCGTATAATTCTCTTTTAAACTCTTTAATTCTTCTAATTCTTTTTTAAATAAAAACATTATATAACTTTTTCAAAAACACTGTCGCTATGTAATCGTGATTTGTTCTTGACATTGATTAAATACGTAATAACATTTGAAGTATGAGTCATATATCACCGGATACATTATACGTGGTAAGTACCTCTGCCGTGCTATGGAATACCTAAACAATTGTGGTATTGCGAATGAATGCTGTTGACTGCTTGCTTTCATTTAAAATGTTATATTTGTTTCTATTTTAATTAAGCAATGTATAGGGTATATAGATAAATATTATACTTCATTAATTATTTAATTTATACTATATATGTATAAGTGAAAAAGGGGGTAAAAAGTACCTACGGAAAGGAAAAACGAAAAACAAAAAACTTCTTTTTTTCTTTCAATTTTTTTTTAATTATTAATTTAATAGGTCTTACAAAATGTTTAATATCTATATGATTTAATAATAAATATCAATTTAAACAAACAAAAAAATTCTGTGGTGGGCACTAGACTTATCCTGGTCCTGCTGGCCCTCTCTCTACCTACGTTCATGACTGTATTGTACATTTATCATATTACATATATTGTGTACTTAGTATTTGTCGTTGGTATGCACCATGCATTATGCAGTTGAGAGAGAGAGAGAGAGAGAGAGTTGGAGAACTGATTATAACCTAAAAGAACACCCAAAATATAACGCCGCCATTTTATAATGACGTTCATGGTGCCGCCGTTATTGCTAATTCCTTTCACGTATCAAAAATTCGATTGTTTACATTTGCATTAAGTAAAATAATTAAACGTATTCATTCTGTGTCCTAAACACCTGTGCGCCGCTGACATCCGCTTCCCGTATGCCGTTGCTCTTTCGTACCACCCTTTTGGTTCCAGTCGGTGCTTCCGTCACGCTCTGTGAGGTATAATTGAATCAAGGTTGTTCATAATGTACCTGAAGTTATGTTAGCTTTTGAACTTTTGAACTTTTTTTGTTTAATTTTTTTTTGGGCTTTTAGGTATATGACGCATATAGCAGAAGAATCTTAGTGTTAGGACACTCTGTTCAACATTTGTGATCACTGAATTTCATTTCCCCGAGTCGAGAATCGATCTTTGATAATTAAATTAGGTATTAAATAAAATAATTATCTTATAATTCATAAATTCTGTTTAGATACATGTTTTAGTAAAAAGTACTATTTAAATTATAACTATTGAAATAATAATTATTTTATTTCAAGACTATGTATTTTCTAAATAAGTACCTACTTTTCTTTCGTAAGTGTGGAATAATATAACACTTTAAACATGTTAATTTTTTTTTTTTTCATTTAAATAGTGATTTATCTCTTTAAAATACCTTATCGTATCAAATTTTCTGGTTAGAATGTGATCTTAGCTGCTTTTGTGCATGTAGAGAGAACGGAAGCTGAGTGACTCGAGTGTCACATTGTGTTTTTCCCTATTGTTGTACGGGTGAATGAAATTTTGAGAGCCTTATATGCTTTCACGTGGTATTTTGTGCAGGATATTATAGTTTTAATAGGTTAGGTTAGTCCACATACTTAACTACATACGTACATAGCGGCGTAAAGGGTAACTATCAACCCGATAGGTTGGGGGTTCGATTTCCATTTGAGGAAATGAAATATTTCATTTCTTCGCTCTGGTGTTGAGTCAAAACGCGGATTTGATTTCCGCCACTCAACACGCAATGTTTCCAGAATTTGGCGAAAAATGGGAAACCTTCTAACACTAGGTTCCCTCTGCCTACCCTGCTGTGTGCAGGATACAGCATGACGTTAAATACATATATATCTACATACTAGCTCGATTGTCGCTATATAGCTATATAAGTACTTAGTACGTAGTACATAAACGTAATGGTATGTATTTTAATTAGCAAATGTAACATCAATTAGAAGTTTCCTTAGCGTAGTGCTGTTGAGATCATTTATGACTTCATCGGATATATCGTGATTATTTATAGTTTTATATATAATAAATATATGTATGGGCTTTTTAATTTTTTATTTACTTTTGCTCATTACCTATTAAAACTGACATCATCATGTTGACAATTACCTACTATATGTATATGTACTATAATATTTACATTTTTATACATTTATCTTTACGCTATCCCGCAAATGAAGTTGCGGGAATCAACGCAGCGCTTTCCCTCGCTACCTGAGCGGGAAAATGGAAATATTAAATATTCATTACCCCGAGTGTAAATCGAACTCACACAAATCTCACTAAGAAATATATTTTAAATACAAATATTTCACCGAGTGAGATTTAAAACGTCGTAGTCCTAACAATGGCGTAACCACAAGAAGTACTGGTTTAATAACTTTTACAACCAACAAACAAACGTACAAAAAATATATTATAGTAACAATACTAGGTATTTACAGACGAAAAACAATATTTTTTACATTATTAAAATTAGATCAAATCTTCCTTGTTTCTAAAACGACAAGGAAAGTTCGCTCTACACTTAACGTGGCTTGAATTATCCCGTACATTGCACTTTCTGTCTATTTATATCGATATTATACTGACACGTAGTTGGCAATCCATTCTATACTGAAGTAACGATACTTCTTGTTATTAATAACTTTTATAATATATGATTTCTTATATAATAATATCATTATTATATAATTAATTATTATTATTAATGATTGATTGTTATATTATGGTAATTATTAATGTTTATTTTTAATTATTTGTTTTCTCCACTTAGTTATGAATGAATTAAATAATTTTATTAAAGAGGTAGTGCAGTGCCACAAGCATGTATAACGCGATGGTTGTGAGTTCGGTTCTCACTGGGGGGGATTTATTATTATTTAATTATGTTTTTTTTGCTCAAGTATCAAGGCAAAAGCGCGACGTTTAGTTCTGCCACTCAACACGCAATGCCTCGATAATTATGTATAACTTGGGGAACAGAGTGACTTAACACAGGTTCCCTCTGCCTACCCTGCTATATACGGGATACAGCGTGAAGCGCCTTGCATATATCTAACGCATTTTAGGAAAAGTATTATTTTATTTTGTCATACGTAGATAATATTTATTAGTTTTTAACCAGTTATCACTAACCAGTGAATATTAAAAGCCGGAAGGCAGATCAGCAGACACCATTATCGCATGTGAAATGTGTGCCGTGAACAGGAAACGACGGTTCTATTTAAAAAAAAAAATACTTGTTTAGTCATAGTTGGGCTTAGGTTTGTAAAATATAAAATATATTGTTTTAATTTAGTAAAGTTTTGTTATATATAGTGTATTTGTGTTTTATTACTTTTTCATGTTTTAGTCATTTAAAATTTTTTTATTTCTTTTTATTAAGTTTTTTTGAGTTACTTTTCGACGTACGAACACTCAATGATGACATATTTTCGAAATAAATGTGGTATTATAAAACACCTTTAAAACCAGATTATAAAATAAGTTGTGCTTGAAAATATAAATGAATGTAATAAACTATCTTTCGTGCTAACGATAAACTACATGTGATATTGCTATTTACAGACTAAGTACGCCCTCTGTGGAACATGTAATGTTAACGCAAAGTTACGTTAGTCCCGCTACTTGGCACTAGATGTCGCTTTGATTTAGTATTGTTAAAATAATTGCACCGCTTTAAATGTTAAAATCGGAAATAAAACTGCCTTTATGGAGTATATATTTTTTAGAAAATCTAAAATAATTTATGTATTAAAATTTAAAACATAATTTTAACTATATTATAAAACGATTTGGAAGTTAATATGGACGATTTTTGAAATTGTTTAATTACTTCATGTTATTGACTCTATGTTATACAATCCAAAATCATAATGATACCCAAACCAGTTTCATAGGATTACGATAGAATCGCATCGTAATGCTGTGTTCGTACCAAGATTTACTTCATGTAAAATACGAACATACTTGTGCTTCAAAGTATAAAGCTTCAAAGTTCAAATGTTACAACTTTGTTTTATAATGTTAGGGGCCTGAGAGTCACTTATTAAATTTTACAGTTTTATTTTCTAATATTTAAAGTCTAAAATGAAATAACATTTTAGTGGCGTTTCTTACTACGCTGAGATTTTCTATACTGTTACTAAGTATTACTTAGTTCATTGTGAAGTATGTATAACCTATTTTGTAACGACTATGTTGTTTTTTTTTAAACTTGGTGAAAAAACAAAATACATCAAAAAATTCATAATTTCGACATAGACGTATTTACAGAAATTTTTCCACATGTAATTACATTTTTCTGTTTTCTTAAGTTCGTTCGTTGTTATTTTTCATCCAATTCTTCTTAATTAATAATTAAATTTATATTTTCTTAAAAATAAATAATAAATGTAAAAAGTCAATTACTTTTTTTTAAGAAATTACTTATTAGACTACAAATTGGCACAGAAAATACCGGTTATAGTATATTGTTTTTATATAAAAATACCTAAAAATATTTAATGTAAAAATCTATTTAATATATTAATTTCTACAAAGAATCTTTTCGCATAGAAGTCCTAAAAGTGTGAAAATATGCTTCCATTTTGAAAGATCTTCGAGTAAAAAAAACTCTGTAAAAGCGAGGCGCGACTCTTGTATGCTTGAAATCGAATAGAGCCGAAGCTCACCGAATTTAACCGAGTGCACCAAACATGGCGCGAGTCGAAGCTTGTCAACAAACTTACTCGGAGTCTCGCTCGCGGGCCAGTCGCGCGTTTATCCCGCCAGTTCCTTTTATTATATATTTTGTTATAAAACTTTGTAAAGTGATTGTAAATTTTATTTACAATAAGGTGCATTTTGTGATAACAGTGTAAACGTTATTTTACGTGAAAGTGAGTGAACGTTGTGAATTTGGATTGTAGGCCTATAGGAAATGTTCAATGTTGGAATATTGTTTCTTGGGTAACTTAAAAGTAATACAAAATTAATATTTTATTACTTATCTTTAATCTATAAGAATGTTATAAAGCAATATTACGTATACACGATTCAATGAACGTCTATAATCAGATAGAACGTTGTACTATTATAAAGTAAACTTGTTTAGATGCAAAGGTTATACGGAGACAACTTACAATCTCTATAGACGAACGTTACTATCTTTTGTAGACTATAGATATTTATGACCTTAGCAAACAAAGAAAACAAATAATCCTATTAATATTTTGATACTTGCATCAATAAACCATTTATTCTATTAACTTTAAATTTAAATATCAACTGATATAAAATTATGTTTGAAGTTTTTACTAAACATTCTGAACAATTTCTACAAATCATCTAAATATCTTAAAATAAATATCTTTTTTCAACAATGTAAATGAAACCTTTACCACCCACTAGTCAAAATCCTGCACGTGCTGAAACTTGTTGGCGAGAAACTAGCACACGATTGTGAGGGGAACAATGGCCATTTCTTTAGAAGATATTTTGTGACAATAGCCGCAACGTATGATGAATATTTTTAGATATCAAACTTCTTCAAAGTGAGAAATAAAATTCTGTTTATATAGCCTTCATCAAAATTTTCTATTGTCTCTTAAAATAAGAAAATATATTAATATGTTAGAATAGCTAATATTATTACCTATTTAAATAATATATACATATATTTGAATTGCAAGAATTAGTCGCTACCCTTCCAGAACGCCATATGACTGGCGTTCGAAGAATGCAAGCGTCAACCTTGGATAAAGAACCCTTTTATAGTTTTGTGGTAGTTCTGTGATATCGCTGTTTGAAATTTACAAATAATTTTAATACACACTTTAAAGTACATATATACTCTAATTCTATAATATATTCTTAGTTTCGTTATTAACTATTAAAATAACAAGAAAAAACCATATAAACTCTTAATAATATGCATAATTACTTGCAGCTTCAATTACGGTGTTGTACAGGGCCTTGACGAATCTTTACAGCAAATGTAAATCTACATTAGTGATGTTATTATTTTTTCATTCAACACACAAGGATAAAATTATAATAATAATTGACGATGTTGCTTTAAATATTTATGATGTGGGATGTTAAAAATCATTCGTTCGTAGGCTGTATTTAATCCTGTCTATGCACCCACGTGTACGCTCTCTAAGTCATTGAATCGTATTTAAAAAGTAAGTTCGTATGATTCACTGGTTCGAGTCCCAGTGTGTCACATTCCAGGCTTGCTCGAATGCTCGCTGTAAACCGGACCTAGCACGGCTCGCGCTCCTCCTTTTTTATTTGTCAACTTTATGGTTGAAGTACCGGTGCAATATTTTGTGTTTATCTGTATGTAATCTCTTTTAAGCTTTATTTTTTTGTACTGGCAATTATTTTTACTCTGTGGTGTTTTGATCTAATTAGAAAATGCTTACCTTGGTTAATTCATTAACAATACTAGCTATGTAAGCGCGAAAATTATCATGGCCGCTGTATATGCTTAGCAACTGAAAAATAAACGACAGGAAATTAAAATATTCATAATTATTGTTTACGTTTCAAATCAAATAAATAAATAAATACAGTGGTGTCGTATAAGAAGTGACATAAAAAAGTAGTAAAAAATCCCTTCAAACTTATCGCATTAATTAGAATTCATAACTTGTATTTTGCTGAATCGAATCTCAGGGTTGTTTCAATTCTCATACGACAGCTTCCGGACGAGAGTTTTTTATTCACCATCTGTCGGCGCAGGTGTCTCTTCACATATTAAGCAGGTGGTACCAATTCACCTTACATATGTTTTGTACAATTTTGATGTATACAACCCATAAATTCCAAACGAGAGATTGAACATGACCTGATTTTAGCAGGTGTATTTCGAAACCAACCGATACCGAATGATTTCCATCCGATTACTTATTAATATGTAAATATGTCTATTATAATATTTAATTATAACATAAAGTTTTTCTTTTATATATTACACATTTTATTTATTCCGTTATTCATAAAATCTATAATAGTATTACATTTAAGACATTCAAGAAGGATAGAAATATATTACATAGTATATATAAAAAAATGCAAGATTATCGCTTGAAATTATATAATACAGAGATATAATATTCGACGTTGACTCCATTGCACCCTTTTTTTCACATAAATAAATCATATAATATGTTTAATCACAGTATAAAAGTCGCTTATTTATCAACAGTATTCTATTGCAATACGAATAAATATACCTAATAAAATAATGCTAATAAATATTACTTTAAAAAGTAACCAGAATCTAAAATATTATTTGAGGAATTCTGTAAAGCAATAACAGCGTCTGCAATACGCTACCTATAGAGGCTTGTCACGTCTCTCTAATCATTTACAGCGCATGGGTTTATCATTCCAGAAACATCTTCTGTTTTCCTGTTTATGTAAATGACGAATTTTAATCATTGGCCACCTAATTAATGTTCTTATAATTATACCTCGTATGTTCAATACTAGTGATTATTAGTCACTCTATTTATGTAAAGTTATTTTCTATAAGAATTTACTTTTTCTTCTACTATGGGAAATCAAATTATATTTCAGTTATTATTATCTCTAACAAGAAACGATTTTGATAGAATATTATATATATTATAAGATAAAATATTTCTTTTCCTTTTAATTATAAAATTTGTACTTATAATTTCGTCACAATGAGCATCTTACGTCATAATCAACAAACTTGTAACAAAATAAAGCAAAAGCGTTAGGAAATCAATGTGCACCAGTGCATATAACGGGTAAATTATTGCCCATTGTCTCTGTTTTACGCTTCATTTGACGATATTGCTTAGAAAATGTATCTTTGTAAAAGAGGGTGACATATGCATGCATGAAAAAAAATCTTTACCAATAATTCTTTAGTATAATTATTAAAAATACAATTTAAACATGTTTACAATTTTTTTATCTATATTTGTGGTCACCATGGCGTTTGACAGGATATGAGTTTATCTAAATGTCAGCGAATATGTTTTTCGCTTCCTTTAAATATTTTGTTATTAATCATATTTTAATCAAAATATTTTTTTCAGTTAAAGTAGTACCCTACTTGTGGAACACGAATAGTATTTTAAATGTTAAAAAAATAAGAATTTCTAATAAACTAAAACTTGAGTACTTCATAACTCAACCTCATAGTCCAGTATAAGTTGAAAGTACACTAACTTGCAAATATAATAAAAGTTTGTACGCAAATATGTCGAGTAAAATTTTGAATTTTAGAATAGCTTGAAGTTTATCCCAAGTAAACACAGAACTTGGCACTCATATAGATCTCCTTATTCTTATGTTGGTGAAGAACGACGCATTACTTAACATTTAACTTGGCTCTCATTCCACATTTATATTTTTATGGTAAAATAATAGCAAATATCAAAATAACATAAATAAGGCAATAATATTTACTTTTGAATCATACGGCAACTACATTACTGCCATCATTCCGTTTATAGGTCAATAAAATATTTTCATTTGAGTAATAAATGTTTTTAACGTTTAAATGAAGACTAAAGTAATCAATTAATAGTTAATTAAGGCTTAATGAAACGAATAATAATAATTATTAAGGTTCTAGTTATATTTACTGCTAATATTAACAAGATGATTAAGATTATAATAATAAAATAAATTATTTTGAATCTTTAAGCATGTAATTAGAAAAATTACGTTACTTTGTATGTAAAACAATTTTTAATTACGTGTAAATACAAACATACATGTGTAATGTTAATGTATATTTAAATATAGATAACTAGAGACTCAAACGCGGCTTCGCTCGCCTAAACTTTTTTTTTTAATTCTAATATAAAATAACTCGTGTCCTTTCTACTACATCTAAGAATATATGTACAAAGTTCCATGATAATCGGTCAAGTAGTTTAGTTTTGGCGTGAAAGCGTAACAAACAAACTTACATTCACATTTATAATATAAATATAGAATGTTTTACAAAAATATGCGTCTGTACAATGCATTAAATAAATAACATAGCGACAGATGCCACAATTTGCATATTGTTTACATTCCTCACTATAAGTATTGGAAACACGTTCCCAGCCGATCTTACGACAGCGATATCTGATAACTAACATTATTTTTGAAGCCAGTAGAGTAGTGAGTTCGATTTCCATTCGAGGAAATGAAATATTTAATATTTTCATTTCTTCGTTCTGGTATCGAGGCAAAAGCTCGGCGTTAAGTTCCGTCAATCAACACACAATGCCTCCCTAGCGTCCGACGATTTCTCGTCGGAAGGTAGGGAGCGGAGTATCCTAACACTAGGTTCCCTGTTCCTACCCTGTTACATGCGGGATGCAGCGTGAATTTTTGTTGTTGCGTGAATGTTATGTGAAAAGGCTGTAATTGTATTGTTGTCGGTAGGTAGGTACGCCGTGTGGTCGTGACCTTGCTAAAGTGAATGTACCTAACCTAACTACTTAGAAGTTGCAACTTGCTACTGGAATCATACTGTCATTATCTTTGTATTATAGACTAGCGATCCGTTTGCGGCTTCGCCCGCTTAAACTACATAATTATAGTTTATTAATCTGCATTATTTTCGTTTTCTAAATATAGGTAATTATATCATTTTAAAAACGACTCAATAAAACAATTTATAGCAATAACCAAGACCATTTTAAAATATATATGGATCTGAAAATATAATGAACACGAAGATTTTTCATATGTAAAACATTTTAAATAATATTTTAAACAGACGAAAACTATGTAGCTCTGAAATATCGTTCTTTAAATTCCCTTTGTCCATTCAATCTCTGTTGGAAATCGTTATTGCTTAAACCCCATGGTTAACTCCTAACATTTATTTCGTAACTTTAGAACAAGTCGTTCGTTTTACCAAGTTATTTTGCTATTATATTTTGAATCTTACATTTACTTAAAATGATTGATATTTTTGTCACTGTTGTTGTAATTTATAAACGAAATAACATAGTTGATTCCTTTGTGTTGAAAAAAAATCCGAAATTACCTAAGTTCTACGGCTATACTTCATTTATATATGTCATTAAAAGTGGAGTGACTTAAATTAGTTTATACATTATTTTTGTCTTTTTGCCTTTTGTCTATCTTTAAAGGTTTGAAATTACTACCCAAATTAATTTAAGAAATTATCTCTAAAATCTTATTTTACGTATTTATCTATATTTTTTATTTAACAATCTAACCGAATTACACAACTAATATAACAACATGCTTACACCGACAAAGGCAAAACTCCTTTTGTTTTAAGCCCCGCTCGGTATGCTTATCTGGCCCTAGAGATTCCCAAATATTCCCCTTTGATGTTGCATCATATTATATTCTCGATCTTGATTGTGACCAAATCTCAAGATTAGTTAAGGTGACCGGCAAATGTTTAATCATTTTAATAAATAAGGAAGTATGGGATATTCGTCAGCTTCACGCTGTATCCCGCACATGGCAGGATAGACAGAGGGAACCTCCGTTCCACCTCGACACCAGAGCGAAGAAATGGAAATATGAATTTTAAATAAATATTTCATCTCGAGTGGGGATTGAACCCACAACCAGTTAGTTTTACAGATCTAACAGATCTACAGGATTCTAATTCTAAGGCTTGATTTTGTTTGAATTTGTTATTTATTTAAATAATAACATAATATAATATCATAATCTTAAAACAGTGTAAACACTGTAGTTGCGATAAGTGAACTGCTCTATCCAGGTCAGTCTTGGAACAGTATTTTACATAACGGGACTGGTCCGATGGTTATTCATCCCAAGTCATACTTATAATGTAAGCATATAAGAACGTCGATATTTTGTAATAATGAGTTGGCGGTCGTGGCAAAGTAATACTGCTTGCGGGCAGCGATGGTAGTAGGTTCAATTTTAATTTATCGAAGTAATTATTATATTTCTATTAGTTTTATTCTTTCGGTCTAGAAAGTCAAATGCGGTATTAGGTTCCGATAGTCACTCGCTCGAATATTTGAAATTGAGAGAGATTCGTACAATCAGAAAAGAAATAATGCTCTAATTTTAATGCAGCGAATATATATATCTTTGTAGATAAATACAAAAAAGATAAAATAAATGAAATAAAAAAAATTAGTAATTTTCGAAATGGCAGAAAGTTAATTATCTTTCGAAGCTTTAGTCTCAACAAGTATACTCACCTAATAAACTAATTGGGGCTCTAGTTAAATGACTGCCTTCATTCGCGTGAACCCACTCTGACAGTTTAAGTAGTAGAGTAGATCCCTTTACGTCGTGTTGATTGATGAGTAACAGTTAATTATGGTTAATGTATTAATTGTCTACACTATACACTACTTTGTTTAAGATTAAAAATTAAAAATATTTTAGTGTCACGCTGTTTCTTACACATATCGGGATAGGTAGAGGGAACGTAGTGTTAGGACACTTCCTACCCTACGTTCCGCCAGAGTCTGGAGGCATTGTGTGTTGTGTGTCGGAATTCAACACGCGCTTTGCCTCGACACTCGAACGAAAATATAAATTTAAATAAATATTTATTTTTTTGAAGTGGGAATCTAACCCAGGACCAGTCACGTTTACACACTTACGCGTCTACGCAACGACTGGCCTCGATAAAAGTTTAACTTAAAATTATTTTCTTAAAACATTTATTTATTCACTTCTACATTCGTACTCTACTGCGTATTTTACATCAGAGATGACTTTGATATCGCTTCTTATATCATCAAAGATATATCTACTGACCACCTCGTGTAAAGCAACCCATATAACATGCGGGTCTAGTAGAACCTGTATAGTAGGAAACCCGTCTGTCCAGATACGCGTAGGAAATCTATTCACATCCGCTCGACACTTTTTTTTATAAAATAGTACATGAGTCAATATTTCTTTATAATAATTGTTTAGTAAGTCTTTATAGTTGTTTAAAATCTCAAGTTGGAGTGTAACCTATTGGTTATTTAACATTATGTTATGTACAAATTAAATTTCTTTTGGTGAATGAAAACATTTTGGCACCTTATTTGGAAAATTGTTTACCCAAAAACACACAAACAGTACAGAACACAGTTAAAAAATAATTCAAAATATTAACTAATCTAAAAATAAAAATGAAAATCAAATATTTTTAGAACACCACTACGACCTTCACACTAATAAAATTGACCAGTAAAAGAGAGATAACTCTACACAATTATAGAAGAATCCAATCCAGAAAAAAAAGAGATCCAGTAGAAATACACGCTGTATTACCTATAACAAAACCATCTTCTTTATTCTCTTCTTTTGTAGTCTTTAAAATATGCTCTATTTACCAACTAAGAAATAACATGTGAATTTATTTAGTCTTTTGGGTAAAGCAACATACTCGTAAGTAGGCTACAATAACAGCGCTAAAGCAACCACAACCACAACGACTGCTGTGAATACGACAAAGTAAACTTGTTCTGTTTATTAAATGTAATTTCTCTTTCATTTAAGAAGCAACTGGAATACTGTGCTTGCCATATGTCATGAACACCATATGTACATACATTGCCGTGTGAAATAAAATTAAAATTATTATACTAATTCAAACGATTAAGTTGTATTTTTGTGCATGTTTGTAATATATCCATATTTATTACGGGGTTGAGTTCCGTCACTCACCTCGTAGTATCTCGTACTTAGGAGCAAGGTAGAAAACGGAGTGTCTTAGGTTCTCTTTGCATACACATATTTATGTGGGTTAAAGCGTGAAGCTGAAAAAAAATGAACTTTAAAATCCTCACACAGAATTAAAACCGGCAATGATATGTTATCTCAAATGCCTGGTTTTTTGGAACACATATTATTAATTATTCATAAAAAATATAACTGAGGCAGAATTTTGTAACTAAAAATTCTTAGTCCTTAAGGCTTATAAATTCTTTTTTTTCTTCTACTTTCAAGTCCTACATCGAGCTTAAGATGCTGTTTTCTTTCATAGATATATAATTTGTGAATGAAAACGACATCTCAAGATCGATGTCAAGACTTGAGAGCGGTTTATAAATGCGAGCATTTAACAATTGTCTTCACGGCTCTTAAATAGTGTCTCCGTGGTCACAGTCCAACCAACTTTTGTAACATCCTATTGTTTTTGTTCACATCTGGCTCTAGTGACACGATTTGTATTGCTTTTGTAACTACTTTGTGTAAAATGTACTTGTTCCATTATAGTAGATATATATATTACGTTAAGATAAAATTATATCTAGTTTCTTCTTCTTCCTGGCATATATTCTAAAAGTCACGTATAATTTATATATACTAAATATTAGGTGTATTATGTAGGTATACCAATACAAATATATCTAAATAAAATATATTTCTAATCTATGTTTATAAAGTGGAAATTGGACATATATATATTTTACCTATATTATAGAAGAAGGATATCTTCGTAATGTAAAAAAAAACTACATTTTAAAGGTGAAATTTTACAGAATACACAGTGCCCGAGGGTTGAGGTTGTGGGAGCATTTATCATTCCATTTCACAAACGTGTTGGGAACGTTGATAATTCTATTTAATATTTGAGAGGATTGCGTGTGAAATATTTCTGCCTCACAGTATGTCGTTTGTTTTTGTTTCTACGCCCATACTTGCTGGCCTTTCCGGTACTAGGAACTATTAGTTTTAAATAATATGAAAAAAAAAATACTTTTCTTTTTATTATCTTAATAATTAATACAACAACATCTTTATATTAATACGACAGGGAACGTAGTGTTAAAACATTCTGTTTCGCTTTTTCTGCCTCGAATTGTATAGGAATCGAACCCTCAACCAGTCGCGTTTACGGTCACATTTTGTGCCCCTGCACTACGACTGGCCCCAATAATCCTTTTATGATTTTCAATGACAGATATTTATTTAAGGATATTACAATTATTTAAAAACAAATAAACTTTAAATTGTATATAAATACATTAGATTTTTCATAGATAAAATAATCGTAGGTTGAAAGACCTAAGCAGTAAACAGTGACACCATCAATTACCTGAAGGCATTGCCTTGAATCGTTGCGCATATTGGTCACGCCGCCGATGGTGACCCTAAAATTAAGTTTCTTTTTTAATTATAAATATACTTATTTTATGGATATATTTTAAGATAATAAATTAACAAAAATTATCTTTATTTTTCAGTTCATTATTACGTCGTTTCTACAGTTCTAGATTCTACAGTTGAATCGATTTTATTAAATCAACAGTTATGATATTGATAATTAACAATTAAAACAAAAGTAGCCTTAGTACCGTCCTTTTAGTGCACAGTAGGTTATCAAATAATACGAATATTGAATACGTATGTGTATTTTAGTTTAATAAATGCTGTAAGCGGTGGCGGGTTAATAACATTCGTTCCGCAAGCTTTGTTTGCCCCGTTTCGTCTTGCACTCCACAAGAGCAGCCTCATTCCTCTGTATCACGACATCCGGTGCTTTATTTCGTTCTCTGAATACCTACCTGTATTACAAGGAGGTTTTTAATCGACGCGAAATTACCGTGTTTGCGTTTTTTTTTTGTTTTAACCCAAGGGAGAGTCTATAGCGTTATATCTATATTTCGATTTGGGTTATGGTCCTGGAATATATATTCAAAGATAAATATTTCAGTACATTTTGAGGCCAGTCGTGGCAGATTACGGGTTCAATGCCCACTTGAGTACATTAAATGTTTAATATTTTCATTTCTTCGCTCTGGTGTCGACGTAAAGCGCGGTGTTGAATTCCACTACTCAACACGCACCTCGAGAGAAAGGGAGCGGAGTGTATTAACATTAGGTTCCCTCCGCCTACCCTGTTATATTAAAAAAAAAACTCTTTATTTGCATATATGTTAATCTAAGTAATTAATGTAATTAAACCAGCTGTGTGTTAGCCAACTTAGTTTAAATATTTTCGCACTTCGCACGACGGCCGCTCCTCTGTTGGAGCAAACACATGTGGGACTTACTATTATTACTTTCCATTTCCTTCTGCATTTACAATATACTAAAGTAAATGAATTATGTCTATATAAATTACATTCAATATGTGTACCATTTATATATTGTATGAAGCCGTGGTGATGTGGGTTCGATTCCCCGAGGACTGAATTATTATTATTTAATAATATGGAAATATTTCTTCACTTCTGTTACCAAGGCTAAAATCATCCAGCTAAAGGCATCCCTCGAAAATTCAGTGAAAAGTTGGGAACGGAGTGTCTTAACACTAAGTTCCCTCTCCCTACTCTGCTATATAAAGCTAAACAATTTTTTTTCACTCATATTACAGTATTAATCAACGTTGCTTATAAATAAATGCACGAACACTTCTCTTGTTTAAAATCGACTCTTGTTTCGTAACGTTGTACAATCTTATCAACTCCGATAAAATGAACTATTCGCGGTGCCGTGCCGGCACAATCGATCAATACGCATTTCTCGATTAAAACATTTTTTATGACTGCCTATGTGGTGTTTTTATGAATTCACGCTAGCATTCACTTATTTACTTAGTATTGTTATATTTATTACGTGAATATATTCCAACATTCAGCATTTAATTATATTTTAGTTTTAAAATGTCTTCAAAGTGTAAAGTGTTTGTAAACTAAAAAAAGTGATTCAATTAGTGGTTACTTCGAAACATGACATCTAGAAGTGATAATTTCTTAAGAAATTTAAGTGCGACGAATGGCTGCAGCGATGCGGCTCGAAGCCCGTAAAAAGGGTTAACATTTAACTTGGCATGCTTCCGCCATTACCTCACAACCACCATGTCTAGAGCTCTATCACCGAATTCTTCGATCAACAGCGACGATCAGATCAAACGTCGATCTGTATTTTATGTTCCATTATTTGAAAGCTTTGAGAACTATTTACCACTAACTGAGGAAGAGAAAGAAGCAATAATATGTGGACACGCCATAGGTGAAACTCCTATCAAGCCTAAACGTCTAAAAGCATCCGACTCTGAGAGATTGCAAATACTGTCTCAAAGCGATATAAGTTTCGTTGAAAGTGAAAGTGACGTAAGCTATTTAAGTCCTGGAAGACGATATGGGCGGCCTTTGTCGTCAAGGATAAGTTCTAACGAAGCTCTTACAAGAGAGTGTCAGCGAGATCTCACTAGTCCTAAGCTTGTAGCTGAGAGTAATCTCATGGCACATTCGAAACCAAGACTGAGAAGTACGACGTCATGTGAGCCACGCTACGATAGAATATATTCTCCATTAGGACCTTCGATGTCCTCTAACAAACTGAATACGTCAACATCTAGTATAGGCGCTAGGTTGTCTTCCAAACATCCAATACGAAATTCAAATTTATCTTTGATTCCCGATTCTCCAAAGATTCTTTCTCCAAATAAAGAAAAATCAAAGACTTTACCACAAAACCTCAATGCACCATCACCAATACGTGGAAGTTGTAGTTCCACTTCAATTTTTAAAGCACCTAAGATAACAGTTACTCCAGAAAGTTCAAACAAGAGCCCAGGTAAAATGTCAGGGTTAAATTTCATCAGACGTTCGCGTAGTACGAAATTGTCCAGAAGTAACTCACTACTTCGAAGTATAACTGCAAGGCATATAGAGGAAGGTCGGGAAGACTGTACAGCAGTGGTTACGGATTTAGTGGATAATTATGATAAGTTTGTTGACAATAATGGAGGCGAAAAAGAAGTAATTTGTGCGCTCATCAAGAAGAATGAAGAACAAGTTGCAAATAGTCCTCTCAGTCTTCGTAGAGCGTATTTAGATGTAGAAGATGATGTCGCTGTGCACTCTGGTAAGAGGTGTTATTTAATTCAAGTTATAATATTTTTAAGAAATGTAAACAAAAACATTTTTTTTTTTATTTAAAAGAACTAGCTAGCTAGTCGTTAAAAGTGCTTAACATCCATCCACATGTGAACTCTATTTTATATTCAGCATATTTGCAAAATATGTTGACGTCTTATTATACAAATTCATCAATAAATAAAATAAATACTGAAAAAGGTCAGTGGCACGAGGATACAAGCGTCGACTGTAAAGGCGACAAGTTGTGGGTTCGATTCCCACTCGAGGAAATGAAATATTTAATATTTTCTAGTCTCCAGACTTCGGTAAAAATGGATAGTGGAGTGTTTTAAAACTAAATTCCCTCTTCCTACCCTGCTACATGCGTAAAGCTAGAAAAATATGTCTATATTTAAAAAAAAAAACGTACATATGCATTACAAATTGAAAATGTTAATTATATGCACTTTAAAAATATAATTTAATTACACCAGTCTACGGGGACGCGTCGTTTAGATAAAAATATAATTTTAAAATTGTTTTACCTAGTGCATTTAATTTTTACTAAATTAATGCGAAAACTTTTTTACATTTTTTTAAATTAAATATTAACCGTAGGTACTAACGTATTACTATTACATGTTATATTTTTGTTTAAAAATGCTTCTTTTAAATTTGTTCGAGTTTTATGTTTCTAACAAATGTTTTAAATTTAGCTATAATATTTTTTTCTAATTGCTTGAACCAAATAACATTAAAAATTTTGCAAACTAAAAATAAAAACGTTAATGTTTACTTGTATAGTAAACTAAGTGAAAGCTAAGTAAGCAAAAGCCTAACTTGTTGAAAACTGCCGCATACACTTAGTTAGGAAGTGAACTGCTATAATTTACGGTGCAATGACTCATGCCCTAGCGTCTATATCGTATTTATTGGTTTTTGGTCATTCACCTTCAAGGGGTGCAAATAATTGTTTGAAAATATGTTATTTCAATATTCATATTATTATTATTTTCTTATAAAATAGTGTAAATTAAAAATTAAAACTCCAACTCCGGAAACCGTCCAAGCGATCCAATCATTAAGCCATACGTTTCTTGAGAAAGTAAATAAGCAATTTCTTTCTTTAGTGTAGAATAACACTTTAAATAAGCTAAAAGTATTGTAATTCTATTGACGCGCCTACATTTCTGCTTCCTCATTAAAAGCTCCCTAGTGACTGAAGGCAGTTCACGAGCAAAAAAATTGCCGGCACGATTTGTGTACTAAAGCCGGTTAGAGAACTTTTGATGCTTTAGAGTTTAGGCTCTAGCTGTATTTGATGCAAATATATTTACATAATACTTAATAAACGCGCCTTAGATAATTAAAAAATACTAACTAATAATATTGAGGCCACTCGTGGCGCGGACAATATGAGACTGTAACGCGACAGGTTGTGGGTTCGATTCCCACTTGAGGAAATGAAATATTTGATATTTTCAATTTCTTCGCTCTAGTGTCGATGGAAAATGTGTTGTAGAGTTCGGCCATTCTTCACATAATGCCTCCAGAATTTGACGGAAAATGAGGAACGGAGTGTCTTATTATTATGTTCCCTCTGCCTTCCCTCAAAATATTAATGTTTTCAAACAATATAAAGTAATATAACATACTTTACTCGTCAATAAATAAAATAGATGCGGCCATAAGTCTTGTGACAATACGCTCTATAAGTAAAGAAATAACAGTATAGGTTGGAAGCACAATGAAGCATATGATTGTAACATGATATTGTAATATTTTTGAATTCTCATGCTGTAGTTTGTACGGTGTACAGATTAAATGTATTCCTAAAAAAAAATAGATTATAGAGAGTTTTATTAATTACCTACTAAAAAGATGTTATTGAGTTTAATATTGATGAAAAAACTAATTTTGTTGCAACCTGAGAAATTTCTATATATTTCAATTATTTCGTTTAAATTTCGTTTAATTTTTTTTTGCTTCACACTGTGTCCCGCGTATTGTATGGTACACAGAGTAAACCTAGGAAGCTAGTGTTACGACACTTCGTTCAATAATAACACATTATATTTACTATTTCATGTCCTCGAATTAGAATCGAACCCGCAACCCGTCCAATTTACAGGCACACGCTTGCACCCCTACGCCAAGTCTAACCTCAAAAATTTCTATAATTTCCATAATAATTAACATACATTTATTTAATAATAAATATTTTAGTCATATGTTTATTTACAACGGTGCAAGCGTAACGGTCACGGGCGGCGTGTGCGCAACGTCCGCCGGAAGCCACGACGCTACGTATCGCGGCACTAGCGATACAAACATATTATATTTTGTAAAAGTGCATAAATAAACAATTCTTTTTATATTCTTTGGGTAATGACTTTAAATAAATTTAATTTAATTATTATACTAGCATACGCTTGCAATTGCTTTTTAACCGACTTCTGTAAGAAAAGGAGGTTATCAATTCGACTGTATTTTTTTTGTTCGATCATAGTCATAGTGGCGTAGTAGCACAGTGTCTGACTGTAAACACGACAGTTGTGGATTTAAACTCCGCTCGGGGTGATCGATATCGTTATTTCCCCTTCTAATATGAAAAAGCAATGTTATAGTATAGTAATAATAATATGACATAAAATTATTTATATTTATGTAATAGTGTTTACATATTATATCTAGATAAATTTTGTTATTTAATTAATGATAATTTATGTGGCCATACGGGTTGCATAAAATAAGGAAAATGTCCACTGATTTATAGCAATTTACGACATATTGAACGTCCCCCCACTAAGTGATTGATGTATTTTGTTTGCAATTGATGCGTTCGTTGCATTCGATGATAGACTAAGATAGTGCCTGCGTTTAAAGTCTTGTCTAGTGTTGGTATCTTTTATTTACTGGTATCTTCATATAAGTTGTTATATATAATTGTAATTATTTTATAATTCTAAATGTAACATGTCAATTTGATTAGCAAAGTAAATATCTACCTACATATAATAAAAACTTGCGTGATTGATTTTTACTTAGATATATATTTAATTTATTGGAATTACACATTAATGATATCAATTTCTTGTTTACAGATACATCTTATGAGAAAGCATGTCGGCGTGGTTCAGCACCCAGCACGCCGGTACCTGGCGGCCAGGCCCAGCACAGTCCCTCCCGCCTGGCTTCCTTTTTCTTCTCCAAAAGATCATTCAGAAGCAATCCACTCAAACGGACCAAGTCGAATACCAAATTGGAAAACCAAAGGGCGCTAGCAGCTGCCCAGTCACATCCTGCTCCACACGCTTTAAGAACGTCAAGGTACCTAGCTTTAACTTTATGTTAATAAATTTTTACTTCTAAATAAATTGTAGTTAAAATTGGTTAAACCTGAATTCTTTTTGAATGGGAATACATCTTAATTTTGGAATTAATATATATTTTACTTCCTTATTTTACATAGGCTTATTCTTATGACAATATTAGCTATATTTTTTTTTCATAATTATATTGCTTAAAAATAGAAAAAAATAAAAATTAAAACAAAACACGAAAACTCTCCTATTGTTGAACAGAATGAGTAGACTTTATCTTAATTAAGCAAGCGATAATTCCTTTTTGTACTTTTATCTATCTTTTAATCTACGACCGCCGTACAATAAGGTGGGTCCAAAACAAGGACAATAATATAATGATAGCGCGAGGCTTGACGTGACAGTACACTGTTATATTTGTGTTATTTCGTCAGGAGTGTCGCCCCGCCGCGTGTTTACGAGGTCTTGTTATTTAGTAGACAAGAGATATTTAGTTAACATGAATATACTCTACGAATATGTTAATTTGTAGAGAATGTATCTATATTTAAGTCTATTAAAGGATATCTATTATATTATATTAGGTACTTTGCATTTTTGTTCCACTCAATACGCAATGCCTTGAATTTGGCGGAAAGTGAGACACGGAGTGTCTTATCACTAGGTTTCCTATCCACTAGGTTTCGCCTACCTTATGATATATGCGGGATACAGCGGGAAGCTGCCAAACACATCTATTCAATGTTATACTTTCGGTTTCAGATCTCATGAAAGTCTTCTATCAGCACACTCTCCAGCAGTGTCTACAATGGATCTCGGTCCTCCTAATCAGGTAAACTTATAAAGATTTATCTTGTAAAAATAATTATTAAACAATGAATCCAATGCAAGGCAGAAACGTCTGACAGTAAACACAACAGGTTGTGGGTTCGATTCCCATTTTGGTATCGAGGCAAAGCGTACTTAGAGTTCCACCACCCAAACGCACGCTTACAGAATTCGGTGGAAAATGGGGAACGGAGTGAAACCCTAGGTTTCCTCTGCCTCCCTACTATATGCGGGATAGACAGTGAAGCTAACAGCGTGTTACAAACATTATATATTTGATGAGTTTAATCAATATTCCTATCATCATAATCATAGTCGATAAATGAGCGGGCTATATCGTGATGTAGTCGAGCGGTATCTTTATATCTCGATATGACGCATACAGTCGTTTTGCAAAATGTTAATCGAAAAGAAATCGTGAGTGAGCTGGCATATTAAGTTTCATAATGAAACTTTAATATTTAATAATAGTTTTCATTTAATTTATATGTGTTGCTATTTAATTAATATGCCTTTTTATTTTAAGTACATATGTATGCAATTAAATTCCGACATTGTAGTGCACATTCATACATCCAGATATGTTCAGGGCGGGCAGGGTAGGCAGAGAATACTTGGGTAACCTAGTGCTAAGACACTCCGTTAGTAAATTAATAAAAACCAATAAAGATTAATAAATATATCTTAGGTATAGGTACCAATAATCTTATAAATTAATTTCATAAATCAATCCTCTATCGATTACGATCTTTGCTATTAATACAGATAATTATAATATAAAAATTATTAAATAAGTACCGAATATTTTCTAAGCCTAAAGTTAGCATAATAAAACCAGAGACTATATCATAATTTTTTTTATATATTTCTAGGTAGAGATACGAGCCCTCCACTCGTCGGTGTTAGGCAGACCACATTGCTTCGCATTGAGTGCGGAAAATAGAGCACCTCGTTATTTTGCTTGTGCATCGCGAAAGGAACGCGATCGGTGGATATACAGGTATGAAATTTAATTATTATTTTTTTTGTATATGTAATTATACTGCAAAAATAAATTATAAGTTTGTTTACAAATAACAAAAAATGTTTAGTCATTATGTAATTATTAAATAATTGCTTTGACTATAATTATGTGATTCATGAATATTTGTTTTTTTTTACTTTATAAGAGTGCGACTGTAAACGCCACAAGTTCTGGGTTCGATTCTCACTCTAGGAAATGATATTTAATGTTTCCATTTTCTTCGCTCTAGTAACGAGGCAAAGCACAGCGTTGAGTTCTGCCACTAAACAAGTGATCTATCCTCCACCAATATTCCGCTAGCGTGAAGCTTAAAAAAATATTATTATAAAAAAGTATTCTTTGTGTTCTTTAAGTTTACGACAAGCCGCACGACCAGATGAGATACGAACGCGGCGGTGTGAAAGGACGGTGAAGTTATGGTTGTTAGAAGCGAAAGCGATACCACCGAAAAAACGATACTACTGCGAGATCCTACTCGATGATACATTATATGCCAGGTTTGTATATTTTGAGGCAATTATTACAATTTTATATGTTTTTATAGTTTTTAGTACTGCTTTTACTTAGAATACATTAGGGATAAGCTCTAATAAATAACTTTCTGATAATTGACGGGACATATTTCTAATATTGCTGATTTCATATCATTAGAGATATTCATTCAGAAAAAAGTAAGTTACTAAAGAAAAATTAATTACTAAATTACTTAAGAACAATGCCGATGCCTGGAAAACCGGGAACTAAATTAAAATATTAATTTAGTTCCCGGTTAGTGTTAGTTATACATTAATTAATTATAGACTGATGCGATCAAACAAATGAGGAACAAAAATAGTAAATCACTATTTTTGCTGTTTTTTTTGAAAATACAAAGAATTCAAAAAAAAAAGCATAGATCTAGAATCTTTCCGCTATATTTATACGCAAAAAGTCAATTAATATAATGTTTTACGCTACGCACAATCTATGTTACATTAGTTTTTGTAGCGTCAGTATAAAAATTAGTCATTTCGAATATCAAATTATCAACTTTTTGTGGTTGTAACACCGGATGAATATTTTTATTGTAGTCACGTACGGTCCTCGTACTAGGTTTTTGAGAATTACCATTTAGAGTGTTTTGCATGATATAACTTAATAGAATAATAAAGAAATATGTTCATTGTACAAAGAAATTCGTTAGATTTTTTTATACTAGTTTCTTTTATTTTGGCATTTATTCATGTAATAATTTTCTTATTATATATTTATTATTCTTATTATATTATTATTATTTTTTTTTATAAAAATTATTCAGGTATTTTTAATAGGCTTGTTTTTTTTAGAGAACTTAAATATTTTTTCGAAACACTTCTAAATGTAATGCCCGTAACGTTCCTATTAATACATCAATTGCCGTCTATTAAATAGTCTACCGTTAAATAAGGTCAATTTTGGTATTTAACATCTATAGACATAGAAATTAGTTTGCAAAAGGCCGAAGCTAAATTGATTTATATTCATTTGTAATCAATATAATTATCAGACATTTTTACATAGTTATTCCACCCTAAGAAAAAAAAACTATTTTTTATGTTATGTTAATGTAGAATAACATTTTAAATTGTTAAGTTAATAGCGATCTCTTTTTGCCAAATGATCATTCTAAACAATAGTCTTTGGGTAGTGGAAATTTGTTTAATATCCCTACAGATATGTCATAACATATAAAGTATAAGAATTTCGACGTAGTTTGATAACAAGAACGACGTATAGCTTAGTGGTCAGCGTGCTTTAACATTTCCAATGCGGTGCAAATTCGTTTTCTAACAGTAATTTATTAAAAATATTTATGTTACATTTCCAGATCGTCGTCCAAACTAAAAACAGAGTTATGTTTTTGGGGCGAAGTGTACGAGTTCTCCGGCCTGCCGCCCGTGCGCGCCATACACGTCAACGTGTACAGGGAACCCGAACGGAGGGCGCGGAAGCGGGACAAACACGCGCTCGTTGGTGAGAATTATTATTTTTTATTTATTTTCATGTAGTGTCCTCCTTATAGCAGAGTAGGTAAAACTAGTGTTAAGGCGATCCATTCACCGTTCCGCCCGACTTTGAGACAATTAAATTAAAATATAATTATTTATAGTCAGATTGTTCTACTCCGCCAAGACGGCCTCAATCAGCATCTTATTTATTAATCTTTTATAATTATAACTTATTGAATCAACCCTAGATTTTTTCCAAAAATTCCATTTTGTTTCAAGTTCGTTATTCAAAAATGTTAGGGGACGTTCGTTATAAGTGTTGGTGCCAGTAATGCATAATTCGATAAAAAATGGCTCGATGGCGTTACGAGTGTAGCTTTTCAAATTACGTAATATCTATATACCTACTGCTTATTTCATGGTAATTTACAAATATAGAAAGGAAGGAAACAAATAAGAAGGAAAATTCATTTCATTTATATTGTTACATATAGTGCAACGACTGTAATAAATATTACAATAATTTAATTATAAAATAACGGATTTCTGAAAAATTGCTAATAATTAAAATTAACGTCAAAATTACATTTTATATAATCTGTAAATCAATATCTTATTTTATCTATAAAACATAAAACATCATTATATCATATACAGGGTGTCCCAGGAGTGAACGATAAAACGAAACCAGGTGATAGACCAAGTCGTGACAGTTATGAGAAAAATATAAAAAAAAATCTTTGTCATGTATTTTTCATATTATTTTGATTTTAAAAAATATCGGAAAAACCGACACCCTGTGATGGTTTTCCAAGTCCCAGGACTACAAATATTACTCTTTCTTCATTTTTTTTTCTGTAATGTAATCATGAGTAACCCTTCTGTGAATAACAGTTTAAGATTTAAACATACCTGCATCAGTTTTCAATAAAATGTGGTGTTTTTGCCAAACATTAAATTCAAAATATTTACTACACCCAACTTTAACCGACTGTACTATAAAAAAAATGTACTACACTCTTTTTGCAAGTAACTTTAAAAGTTGGCGCATTTGATCTGGATTCCGAAATGGTACGACACTTGCTGGATTACTTCTTTGTTGAAGAGAGAAAAATCGAAATACACGATAATCGGGATGACGTTCAGCTTTTTGGTATCTTTTCCGATACATTCTAGCTGCAGCATTTGCGTTACATAACCATTCTCCATGAATGAAATGCATATTGGCAATGTGTCAAAGACCGAGTATAT
>HE670548.1:0-19261 GCA_000313835.2 Heliconius melpomene melpomene | reverse complement strand
ATAAGCGTTGCCTGGGCTAAGTGGCGGGAGGTCACTGGTGTGGTCTGTGATCGCAGGATACCGTCCTAACTCTTATCCGGCCATGGAGATCGTGATCGATGCCTCCAGACTCGTGCATGACGGATCCAAGGTACCTGAACTTTTCCAACTTAGGGGATGGCCCAGGACTTATAAGGACAGTGCTCGAGTCCAGGCTCTCGCAGGTCATATACTCGGTCTTTGACACATTGCCAGTATACATTTCATTCATGGAGAATGGTTATGTAATGCAAATGCTGCAGCTAGAATGTATCGGAAAAGATACCAAAAAGCTGAACGTCATCCCGATTATCGTGTATTTCGATTTTTCTCTCTTCAACAAAGAAGTAATCCAGCAAGTGTCGTACCATTTCGGAATCCAGATTAAATGCGCCAACTTTTAAAGTTACTTGCAAAAACAGTGTAGTACATTTTTTTTATAGTACAGTCGGTTAAAGTTGGGTGTAGTAAATATTTTGAATTTAATGTTTGGCAAAAACACCACATTTTATTGAAAACTGATGCAGGTATGTTTAAATCTTAAACTGTAATTCACAGAAGGGTTACTCATGATTACATTACAGAAAAAAAAATGAAGAAAGAGTAATATTTGTAGTCCTGGGACTTGAAAAACCATCACAGGGTGTCGGCTTTTCCGATATTTTTTAAAATCAAAATAATATGAAAAATACATGACAAAGATTTTTTTTTATATTTTTCTCATAACTGTCACGACTTGGTCTATCACCTGGTTTCGTTTTATCGTTGACTCCTGGGACACCCTGTATATTAAGTTTGAAGTTAATGGTGTAATTTACTTTTTGCCCACCTTTCAAAGTTTCTTGACGTTAAGTAGTTCTAACAATGGCTATGAATCACATCTATACAATGCTGTTCCGCTATGTCGTTAACTTTCAAGTAATGTCTAAGAATATTACCAGAACAAATTTTCAAGGAAATGTCATATAGAAAATGCTGTGCCAAATTATATGTTAATAGCTTTTACTTTCAGTTTTTTCATTATTATATTGTATCCATTAGGTGCATTTTTTTTAAATAGACGTATATTATTTTTCTCTTCATAGCAACTCTCTAGTTTCCGTCCAAATTTAATAAATTTATTAATAATACTAATATTTCCCCAAGGTTAAAGATGAACCCACAACCATCGCCCTTACAGTATTATAAAACTAAATAATTTGCTAGGTTGAAAACTTATGTTTTAGAATGTTTCCAGCAATCTATACATATCTTAGTTATTTCTATTTAATCCGACTCCACAGGCGAAGCCGCAAAGAAAAGCTAATAAACTAACAAACAAACACAAATTCCAGGCACAGTTCGTATACCAGTCGACGACGTATCCTCCAGATATCTCAATGAGCGCTGGTACCCAGTGAGCGAGGGCGACAAGCCCCAGTCCCCGGGCCGGGCCCCCGCGCCCATACCGGCGTTACGTATCAAATGCAGATACCAATGTGTTGATGTGCTACCGTTGGATAGTTATGCACGATTCTTAGACTATTTGAAGAAGAATTATCGACGGCTTTGTGAATATTTAGAACCTGTTATTGGTAAGTAAGAAATATATATTTTTATTTTTTTATCCTCAGAATGTATCCAGCATAAAGCAGGATAGGCATACGAACACTATTGTTCCCCATTTTCCACTAAATTTTCACTGTGTGTATTGGGTGGTGGAAATTATTGTTGCGTTGAGACTACGAGAGCGTGAAAGTAATAATATTTTAAATATAATAATTCCCTGATTGTGAATCGGAACCTACAACCGCTGCGTTTACAGTCAGAGGCATCCCGCGCCACGATGGCCTCTATTGATAATGTCGAACTAATAAATAATTGTATGGAATAGTTATTTAAAGAGCTCGAGTATAGATATACCTACTTCGTAAACTAAGTGTGTATGTAATGTTCTATAATGTAACTTTCTACATCATTAAAGAGCAACTTAGTTCATTATCCTTAATTTACCAGAACAGAGAATAATAGACTGGAATAAATGTGCACACATATTTCTAACGTTTCCTTTGCTTGTGGCATTTATTGAATCTTATTTCTTTTTTTTTTGGCTTCCTATATGGGACTGGACAGTACTGACATTTTTATATAATTTTATTAAAAACTCTTGTATAATTAAATAAATAATATTTTGGTCTTAATTATTACAGGAGTAAAAGCAAAAGAAGACATCGGTTGTGCACTAGTCCTGTGCATGGCGGGCGCGGGTCTCGCGCCGCGGTACCTCGCTGACGTTGTGGCGTTAGACGTGCGACGTACTGGTGATCACTCGTTGACCTTCCGTGGGAACTCCTTAGCCACTAAGAGCATGGAGGCTTATTTGAAACTTGTTGGTGATCAGTATTTACAGGTAAGTTTTGGGTTTATGTGAAAATTATGCTATATATTTTTAATAATAGATTCACTATATTAAAATATGCTCATTTAATTATAGTAGGTAGAGCACCCTTTGATGCGTGAAATATTCGTTGCTAGAGCAACGGGTATTTATACAAAGATGTGTATTGTCAAACTAGGGTTATTGTACGTTATATTTATTTTTTAAATTTGTTGTACTACAAAATTTTTGTAAAAAGGGGTACAAAATTTTTGCGGCGTTGAGTTCCGGCACTTACTTGGAAATTGGACGCTACATATGGAACGGAATGTTTTAACACTAGATTCTCTCTGCCTACCCTACTTTAGCGAGCTAAACCAACATCTAATTCTAGGACACACTAGGCGACGCAGTAGCAGCAGCAGCAGGCCCGGGCGCCGCGGAGTGCGAGGTGGACCCCCAGCGCGCGGGAGGCGCGGCAGCGCTACGGCGGCAGCAGGCGGCGCTGCGGGACGCCGTGTCCATGGCCTGGCACGCCATCGCTGCCTCCGCGCCTCGCTTCCCGCCCCCGCTTAGGGATTGCTTTGCTACTTTTAGAGAAAGGTAGGTTGGATAGTGTTTTAATTGTGCCATTTTCATATAAAAACTTGTTGAAATAACGTCGCTTAGGGATTCATTGATTTTTGTTAGAGGTATGTTAATGTAAAATAAGGTTGATTATAACTTATAGACCTGCACTTGATGTTGAGCACTTTTTTACATATAAAATTCTACATCACTATTTATTCTGTTACAGACTGTCATCAATGGGCCGAGAAGATATATCAGATAACTTGATCAGCGCTTCCATTTTCCTTCGTTTCCTTTGCCCCGCAATACTCTCTCCAAGTCTTTTTGGAATAACTCATGGTATGTAATTGAAACCATTTAAATACTATTATAATTTAGTTATCGATCCTTAACGTGTAAAAAGTAATATTTTGTACATGTAACATCATAAATTATGTTTAAATAGACTAAATTAATCAAGAGACTTATGACGACTATAGGTTAAATTTAGAAAGAAAATCTATAACCCTCAGCGTGACGGGCGCCATGACGGTCTATAAAATGACGTAACATAAATTTATTTTATTATCCAGAATACCCGAATGAGCGCGCCGCGCGCAACTTAACGCTGGTGGCGAAGACGCTGCAGACGCTGGCCAACTTCACGCGGTTCCAGGGCAAGGAGGCTTTCATGGAGTTCCTGAACGACTTCCTAGAACAGGAAGCGCCGAACATGAAAGCTTTCCTTAGAGCGATATCTGTAAGATAATATTACTTTGTTTATTACTTTTTTTATTTCTCTTTCTTAATAACATTATATTCCTAATATAGTTAACTTTAAATGTAGGATAAGAAATATTTGTGGTCAATGTGGAGTATATTGGCATATACTCCTATGTATAGTTCCCCACTTTCTAACAAGTTTTTGAGTCATTGCGGGTTTAGTATTCAGAACTCCAAGCATCGCTTTGTCTTGTTAGCAGACCCAGTAAGTGGAATTAAAATAGTCATTCCCAATAGAAATCGAACTTGCAACCGTCACATTAACGCAGTGCAACTGCGCCACGACGGTGTTATATATTTTTTTGTTAAATTCCAATTCCCCATAATTTGTGATATTGGACACTTTCAATTGTTAACTAAACACTTTTGTAACACACATATTAATACAATTTGACAGACCCGACCGCAAGAACAACAAATTCCTTTGCAACAACAACCAGATAGCAAACGCAACTCCTCCACGTCGCAAGGTTCCACTGCCGGCTCAGAAGGTTCTAGAAGTGAAATCATCGAAGCGGACCAGGAGTGGGCGCCTCACGTGGACTTGGGGAAGCAACTGGCTACACTACACGCGTTGTTGGCGGACAGCCTACCTAAGTTGCCTGCGGGGAAGATACAGGTTTGTTAGACTTGTTTATTATTATTTTTCTTTTAGGAGAATGTTTCTTTTTATCATTTTCTCGCTCTGGTAAGAAGAAAAGCTCCCGCCACTTAATTTCACTCAATTTCTTGGAGAATGGGGAACGGAACGTCTTAACACTTAATCTTCTCTATTTCCAGGAATTGGATCCATTATCTGAAATATTAGACGATCTTAGTAAGAAGTTGATGAGCAACGATAACGGGCCACCGGCGCAAATGGGTGATAATATTTTCAGGTAACACTTTTTTTACTTTCATCATTTATTTTATTACATTATATAAAGTTATAAGACATACCAACTTATAGTATATTTCTAAAATACTAAGAACACTGCGAATTTTCATCAAATTATTAATTTCTCATTCATTTCTTTTAGATTTAATGATCCCACATGCAACCCAACGACGAAACCAAACGAACCAGCGATAAACGGTCCGAACAGTAACTTCGCTCACAGCTCGCCCATAATGAACAAAAATGGCGTGCAATTCAACATAACTCCATCTAAATCTAACGTAGAAGATTCTAAATATAAGGGATCCTTTGTCTCAGTGTCTAAATCACCCAGCTTTAATTTACGTTCAGCAACGCTCCCGAGGAACGGATACGGATCGAGTCCAGTCAATCAAAACGTTAACCCTGACCGATATAGTTCTCAGTACAACAATCAAGAACATTGCGTTAATCTGAAGGTCGTCCAGATTGGTTTCGGCTCGGACCAGTATCCTAAAGGCATCAGTAATGGCTTAAACGAAAGCCTAGAAAGAAGGTTCCAGGAAAGATACAAACCGAATTTTAATCAGCAGCAGCATTATCATAATTCTAATTATAATAGCACAGAGAGATCTCCGAGTAGTGATAGCATTAATCACAATTATTGTGGTAGTGATATACAGAATATGAAGGATACTGCCACTTTAGACGAGTTATCTGATTTATTGAAGTATGCTGATGATTCTGACATAGTTGACGAAAAAATCATGAACAAAAAGAACATATCGCAATCGAAATCTAATAATAACAATATTATAAACGGCAACAAGAATTCTTACACAAACAACGGCTCGAATGTTTCAATCAGTGGATTGTCGAATGTAGCGAGTTCTGGATATCAGAGTATAGCGACGTACAGTCAAAGTTCTAGTCCGATTGAAAGCACAACACACCATCATCAGCCCTACGAAAACGGCGGCCAATCCATGACACGATACTCACAGCTGAACTACCAAAAACAAAGAGAAAAGCAGTATTATGACAATAAGAACGAAAAATTCTACCCAAAGAGCCCAGTGCAACAAAAAATTGATTATGATATTCAGAAATATGGCATACAGAACTTTACAACCGCCGATAACACGCAGAGTAACACCAACGCGAACACTAAAGTAGCTCCCCTAGTGTTTACTAACCCCGTCTACAACATGGAGGATAATAGGCAACCGCAGGAGGTTAAAGCTAGCGAGAATAGGAACTCCAAGCGATGTCCCTGTGGCTCATCCAGTTCATCCATCGATGAAGAGGGCTTGAGCACAGACAACGTGGAGACCAACTCGGAGGAAGGCTCCACCAACTTCAACGACGACGGCAGGAACTATGATCCACAAAACCGCAACAATACCCACCGAAAACTAACCAGAGATAATTATGAAGATTTATATCAGAGAAATAATCACAGCCCTAGAGTTAGAGACGACGAGTCTTCCAGCAATTCGCCGAGCTTGAGAAAAAGCAAGACGCGAATGCCCAGAACCAATCCTATGCTCTCTTATTCGACTAACCAAAACCAACTCAATCTAAAACACTTTGGCCAACGAGGAGAATCGTTGTATGAAAGTAAGCCGCATCACATCTCTACAGATTCTGGCTACCCCATGAGCCGGTCCGACTCCAACGTAGAAGAAGTCAACAAAGAAATGTATAGATTACAAATATCGCGTAGCCAAAAAACTTTATACAACATGGACTCAAAGAATTCTCCCGACAAATTCCTGACAGAGAATTCGATTCCTGAAACGAATTATCCTCTGGATAGAACGTATTCCGGCGCGAAGATATCCAGCAGTCGGCTGAATGAAGACCTGGAGCGGCACCAAGGTCACCAAGACTACTATGGTGTTCGAATCGAGTCTCCTTCTCGAATGTTCGGTCGCGACACGCATTCGACTGAAGCGAGCGAGAGGGCGATACTAAAGAGCGAGAGGGAGGGAGGGCTGCCCGCCAGAGACAAGTTGCAGCGGCGGCTTAGCCTGGAGTCCGCGCGGGAACTGACGGACAGCTCGGACGAAGTGGACGACCCTCTGTACAGCACCACTGGACGCAGTAAGCGCAATAAACATCACAGAACCATTGAACAGGTTGGTTGGTCCTTTTGATTTGTTATTAAATATAGTCTTTTTTGTGTATATTTGTTTTTCTAACATATATCTAAAGTTTTAATTATTCTTGTTAGTTACTACCGGTACTCAACTAAAAGATAACGATTTTAATATGCTTAATCAATTTCGGAATGAATTGGTCCATTCTAAAATATAATTGTTCACAATTAAGTACAATCACAATATGGTTAATAATTATGATTGGTTTAATCATAAAAATATACAACATTGTCGTTTTTGACGCTACATTACATAGAAAAAATGTTTGTTTTTCAGTATGAACGTGAAATAGAGAGGCTAAAGTGTTCAGTAGAGATGTTGCGCGGACGCCTGGGACCCACGGACTCCGGGCAGGATCATACTGATGCCAAAATGAAGGCTATTATATCCAGGTATACATACATTTTTTTAGTTATATTCATTAACAATCTGTGATAGTTAACTTGATAGTATTTATTATCGAGACACAATCGTGGCACATTTTAAAAATATAAAAATTGATCGGAACATTCGATAATTTGTTTTTTTGTGAAAATTATGAAAATATGAAAATAATAAAAAAGCCGTCATAAGGGATTAGCACGGCGACTATATATACGACGGTTGTGGGTTCTCACTCGAGGATCTTTTTTTCATTTCCTCGTTCTGTTATCAAGAAGATTATGTAATTCAACATGCAATATTTCGAAAAACCTTACTGTATGCGGCATACAGTGTGAAGAAGCTAATAAAAAAATATGATAAATATTATAAAATACCCTGCAATTTCCAGATTAATCTGCGTCGAAGAAGAGCTAAGGCGGGAACAACGCAAAATGGCGGCCGCGCTCTCCCACAAACAACGCGTCATAGAAGCCCAGGAACATCGTATCGCGGCTCTGGACGAGGCCAACACGAGGCTGCTCTCTGCTCTGGTACACTTGCAGCAGAGAGCCCCCCACCCCCCTGCCCCCCACAGTAACTCCCACTCTCCACATTCTCCGCATTCTCACCAGGAACTGCAAATATAATTGTAAAGCAGGTTTTCTCATATATCATATTATATTACTAACCTTTTATGGAATGAAAAGAAACAATTGACGAATCACTCTTTCTTTGTCGTTCATTTACAATCGAGTACAATACGTTCAACGTATCGTGGCCGCTCCAATATTAGGTTTTCTGAACTTAACGCATTTTCTGAAGATCAAAACTAAGAAAAAGGATAAAACTAAAGCTGCGCAACTGTCTACAGCTAACTTCAGGACGACCACGACTCGCCGATCGTAGTATATCGTTATAAGCACATTTTTTATATTTGAACCTACAACGATCTTAAACGCCTTTTAGTTATGTAATAAACGAACGTGTTAACTAATTTAATTGGTCATTAATTACGCTGTTTTATTTACAGTTATGTTTGTTTTACTTTTAAAATATAGCTACTAGTTATCGTGTCTAATTAATTTTTGCTTTGCACTAACAAATAATGAAATGAACAAACTATCTTCATTGTTTATATTTTATCAATTTGATATTTTTTTATATAAGTAAAAGAAAAATTATAAAGTTTTGTCCAAATCCATTCATTCGTTCCTTATATTTTTTTGAAAGAATTACCTTGTATTGTTTTGTACAAAAGTATTTTTTATTGATATCAGTTTCATATTATTCTAAGAGAAAGTTTCAATTTTGAAGTTTTTTATAATAAATACTATTACTGCCATTTTACTCTCTCAGTACTTTTTTAATCTAATTATGAGTGATAAGTCAAGTGTAGAATAGTTTCCGTTAGTTAAAACATTGTTTTTTTCTTAATAATATTTAGGGCATTATTTAGTCATACTGTCCCTAAAATTTATTTATTAATAAGACACAATATGTCTGCACAAAATATTCGAAAGATTTTCTCAGTACATTTTTTCTTAGTAGAAAGTTTTTTCTTATATTGTTATAAGCGTATATTTTCGTGTAATTTGCAATGGTTATAATGTAATATTTAATGTTTATCACAATTCTAATCCGCCATTTTGGACTACTGTGTATTGCTGATTTAATTCATGATTATTTTTTTGTTTTAATCACAATTTGTGATATGATAACATATGATCAGTTGATATGATATTTTATTATCTATGTATTGTTTTAATTTATCTTAATTTTTTTTTTATTTAATTTATTAGGACCATTTTTTATAATGTAATAATGAATAACATTTCTGAATAAATATTATTATTATAAATAATTATTATGTAATTTTCTGCATTGCACAGTAGTCAGTTTGTATACTTTTTGTTAAATGTTGTTTCTTTAGTTTTAATGTAAAATGCTTTAAATGACATAAACATTTCGTTCTATATCAGTATTGTGTATAATTAATTCTGGTTTAATGTTTTCACAAGT
The DNA here is from genome assembly GCA_000313835.2 of Heliconius melpomene melpomene. NCBI lineage: Eukaryota > Metazoa > Arthropoda > Insecta > Lepidoptera > Nymphalidae > Heliconius > Heliconius melpomene. The sequence goes on along the minus strand of HE670548.1, from coordinate 10,155 downwards.
AACAATAATTGTTTTGTTTTTATATCATGATACCAAAGACGTTGAATATCCATTGGATGTGGGAGTTATTAGCTGAGTTGAAGATAAAACTTTTTTTTATACTAAATTATACATTACTTGCGATTTCAATTAAAATTATAAAATAACTGAAAGTACTAAAGTTGATAAATTTCAATAATGTTATATTTTATATCGGGTTTAAAATTTAAGTTTTAATATAATTAAATAACGTACAAATATTCCTTTGTTCAATATTGTTTAGACAACAGTATAATCGACTCAACTAATAAATTCCTTCCATTAACTAGAGTTACAATGGGTTTGTCCCTTAAATCTCTAGTGTTGTAATTTAAAGTGTTATAGATTTTATATAATGTAAGACTTGTATTATAATATTGTAGCAATTATGCTTATATGTAGCGCCCATTATTCGTAAAAGAGAAATATTTTTAATACCCCGAGTATTAGTGTGAATGTAGAAATAATAAAATAATAAATGAAACGTGATCAATTTAATGCATTTTGGAAATGCTTCGAACAAATAATTAATTACACGTTTTTTTTGTATGAAATTTGATTTTTTTCATTGCAAGTTTATGCGGAACCGACAACTTAGTTGTTTCAGTGGAAATTAATTTTAAGCCATAACTCTGTAAAATACCTACGTGGGTATATTATTATAATATACTTGTCAAATTAAATTATGGATTACGTATTTTTGGCTATTATTTTATCCTTCTTTCTACTTTAACATATAACCTTTTCAATAATATATTGTTAGTGTACTCGTGTAAAAGTGGGTAGATTTAGATGAAAAAGCAATGGAATTGTGTCAAACGGACACAGTTGCTTGTAAGCGGATGCCCTGATTGGAAGGTATCTCGTGTGTAGTGTTGTTATTGAGTGATACATGTCACTTATTGTAATTACGTGGAATCTCTGTCGGAGTTCATTGGAAACATTTAGACGGTATGTATATTTTTATCGTGTTATTTTAAATACGCTAACCGCTTCCGATTTTTAACAATATATATTGAAGCTCTACCCTCATTTATTGTTATAATTTAGCCACCTGTTCATTATTATAATTAGTAAAGATTTTCTTTTTTGTTAATTTATAACATCAAAACAATAGGATTGCCATTAGTCATATATAGATTGAAATTAGAAAAATATATTTTTAGTATCGCTCTGTGTCCTGCATGTAGCAGAGTAGGCAGAGAAACTAGTCTTAAAACACTCCATTTGGATAGCGGATCTCAATACCACATTTTATCTCCTACCTTACTTCGGAAATGATTATAGTCCATTTCCCGTTACAGCCAAACGTGTAATAGTAGGCATAATTTGGCTTTTAAAATAAAATTGGTAACTTCAATAAAAATATTTATTTTAACAAAGATTTGTAAGAAAATTTTTTGTTAATTATCAGGCTCATATCCTGTTGGTGGACAGCAATATCGTTTTTTGGCGATTGTGAGTTTACGCTCCATCGCTTCTTTAGGGTTATACGGATGCATCAGTTGAAAATCTTCTATTCGACTAAATAGATACGAAAAATATATTTCACGAAATTTCTTGTCTGGAAACTCGGCTTGGTACATCGTCGGCCATAGTAAATTTGTGACATTGGCATACGACCTATACAGCTCTAACTTATAATTCTCTGTGAATTTGCGAAATTTATCATTCAGCTTTTGTTTATGCACCCAAGTAGTGTGGCCAGCGAAAGCAGGATCTTTCTTTGGAGAAACGTGACCGAACCCTTTTTGTGCTAGCGTCAAGAATGTTTGCCAAAACGATGTGCTCTTTCTTAGCATTTCCTTTCTCTCATACCTGGTGAAAGGTCCATAAATCCGTCGTCTCATCCACTCTTTCAATTCTGGCACCAAATGAATATCCGGAAGTTTGGCTGCGATGTTTATACGCCTCATATGTCGCAGTGCACATTTTAAATAGTCTTCAGGTTTTGGATTCTGACCTAAACATGTTGTAGAATCCCTTTTGACTTTCTTTTTCTTTTTATCTTTTTTCTCGAAAGTATCGTCGCCAACGTGCAATGCACTCTCAGTATCCCATATCCTCTTAAATTCTTTTTCAATATAAAGATGTTTTTCGTCTAAATTGTATATGGTGTCATAGTTAAATTTATAAGGAGTGAATTTAGTGCATTTTTCAAAGTAAGGCAATTCATCAGAAGCGAAAACACCTTCATTGCCATAATCATAATTATGACCGCAGCTACATTTATTTTCCTTTACATATTTGAATACAGTTTCTTGCCATCTCTTGACGCAATCGCATGGATCGGGTTTCGGAGGTGGCGGTCGAGCGCGGAAACCACAGTGTATATTTATGTATTGTCCGCCAATACAAGCATTCCCACCATTAATTAGATCACCATCTGGAGGTAATATTGAAACGTTTCCTAACGAAAATACTGTTTTACCGTTTACTTTACATACCCCATTGATAGTATACTGGGCGTTCCATAAGCCGGTGCTAGGGGCTACTAGTTTCCGTCTTCTACTGCCTTTTTTCGGCCGCGTCACACTGATCCCGTAGGTTTTTTTGACTTCAACACACATTTTAGAGCCTCGAAACTTCTGAAGTTTGCTTCTTCGTGTAATGGTTTTGACGGCTATGGCAGTGACTGAGGAGTGTGGCTGTATATCCATAATGCCAGCCAATTTATCGCAATACGCTCTAGGTAATCGTTTCTTTGGCGGCGGAGGCGGTGGCGGTGGAGGGGGAGGCTTAGGAATTATTGGATCTTCTTCATATGGCTCGTTGAGGTCATCCAAATTAGGAAGTGGTGCCACTTGAAAAGGTTTTCTTTTCGGTGGCAAATATAACACAGCAACCATGTCCTGGAGATAAGGAGACTCTAAAGGTTCCTTATTTTGTCTTTTAGTCTTAGGCTTTGGAGCTGTTTTCTCCGCTTCCGATGTAAATCGTTTCTGGAGTAACTCCAGCAAATTATTCAGACCTAAATAAAGGATACCGGACAACATTAGCCTTGCATTGAGACAGTAAGACAATTTCTTTCCATCTATAGTATGTCCGTATGTCATAAGAAAGAGCTGAGCAAGCATTTCCTTGGGATCTTTACGTCCAAGGTATACGCAATTAAGCAAGTCTATATTATTTGGCCTCGGGTAGAGTCCAAGTTGGCACATGATATGAGCAGTCCTCACCGGACGACCCTCAAGTATATCTTGATAAATTGAGAATTGTAATGTGTCTAAGGCATTTCTCTGCGGTACACTGAGCGCCTGTAACCATGCTGGGCCAATCTGTTCTTTTATAGTGTTTAATATTTTCTTTTCTCGACGCCTGCGAATTTTTCTAAGTTCCTGCATAAAAACTTCACGTTCCCGTGTTTGTCGTGAGTAAACGACTTGTAGGTGACGCTGCACCCGGCTATCATGACTTTCCTGGAGGCCATTTTCCTGCACCATTTTCAACTTGGAGCTGAGTTATTACACTTAAAAAATATATTTTAAGTACATAAAGGCTTAAATTTTGAAAAAAATATAATGCTTATTATAAAAATAAAATTAAATAAATGACATTAGATTTTATATTATTTTCAATTTTTTTTAATGATTGACAGCATCATTTTTCAGTAGGTTACAATTTAACAATGTTATTATCTATATTTTTTATGTTAATCCTATCCTTTCAAGTAACTACTGCCATCTGTTATCGAGTAGGATTAAACAATTTTTTTACTCTATTTATTGATTAAAGTAATGCCTATTCTTATTACGCAACTATATTTAACAAATAAATATATGTAGAAAATATAAATATATACAATATACATATGGCCGGCGTCAGTGTAGTTTTATCATTGCACTACTGTATAGAAGGATACTTAATTTAATTCTATATTATAATTTTCAAATATTGACGAACACATTACTATTAATCAAGCCTAAAACCAACTAAAGTCAAATCAATCTAAAAATTTATAAAAACAGACAAATTTATAAAAAAAAACAATTCTAAATCAAATTCCATCCACACGTTGTTACGTCAATAAATCCCGTATAAATTAATAAGTAACCTCCTCTGTTTATTAGTCATGCATGGAACTGGTGACGCGGTCGCCGCGATCAGCTGTCTGAAACTCGGCCGGTCCACGACCCGGGGGGTGAACGCCCGGCCACCGTCCATCACCTCAGTAACTTCACCTCATTCATATCCACTGGTGAATCCATCTCAATATTTTAAGATCCATACATTGGCCCGGAAACCATCAATCATGAGGGACGCGTCACGTCACGAGGTTGTAAAACATGACGTGACGTAGATATGGTATCAATGAACGTTTGGCTAATTTGTGTTTTAACGTCATAGTGGATTGACAATCTCAAATTGTAAGCTTGGTGTTTCCTTTTCCTACTTTCCGCCGAATTCTGGAAGCATTGTGTGTTGAGCAGCGAAACTCAACGCCGCGCCAACACCACAGCGAAAAAATTAAAATATTAACCTGTTACATTTACAGTGCGCCATGTCTCCGCCTACTTTCCTCGCAAATATTGTATATTACATAATAGAAACACCACCTGTATAAACAGACCAATTTTCTGGATTTATCTGATAATATAATAAAAAACACAATAGAAAAAATAAAGACTAGACATTTAAAGTTAGCAATTCTATTACAAACGTTATTGACTTTAAACAGTTTAAACCATGTGAATAGTATTTGGCTTCCAAACTCTTTTGTGTGACCTTTTATTTTAATAGGTTCAATACTTGTCTGGAAGCAAGAAATTTTAAATAAACTGGTGAGTGCTTATTGTTGAAATTATGAATTATATTAGCTTTGATGCTGCTTCGTTATATGTTAGGGATTTTATTTAACAAGTGATATTGTATTTTAAATTGTTAATTAATAGTAAATTTTGCTTGTATATGGAATCGAACCCACAACCTGTCATATACTTATGCTCTTGCACCATGATTTTCCTTAATTTTTTAGTTTGAAAATCTTAGAAAGTAGAATACAACGCTGGATATCTTTGGGTTGACCCGACGTCCAGTAAATGTTGATGATGATGAGAAAATAAAAAAAAAAAATAATCGATACAATTCTATTATTAAGCATATTTGTTTAAATATATTGTGTATTGAAAAGATATTTTTAATATAAAAACCTAAGACCTAAAATCACAAATATTACACAACAACCACCAGTGTGATATAACATATATCAGATATTTTTTCGCTGCCACAATATCTGTACAGGCGCGTTGAACCCTACTTTCTTAGTTTTCTATAAAACAAGACACTACCTAGCCTAGGCATAAGGCAGTAGGCAGGGCTGAGCGCACGCGACGTTCACTTTCCACGTGTCAGGAAGTCTGCAGTCAGCCACTTTCACTCCATTCAAGATCATAGCTCCGCCAACCGTTGCTGGTGCTGAGTATCATTTTATGCAATTGTTTCTAATATGGCTTATATATCATTTAAGTATTTTTAATTGAAAATATATGTAAGAGTTATAACTATATAGCTATACGCTGTATCCCGAGGCAGGGGGAACCTAGACATAGACAACACTGCTAATGTCTTATCCGTATTCTGTATCCCTTTTTACATCAAATTCTGGAGGCCTAGCGTGTTTGGTTTCAGAAATCAATACCGCCCTTTGCGTTACCACTAGGAAATGAAAATATTAAATACTTAATTTTCTTGAGTGGGAATCGAATCGAACTCACATCCTGTGGCTTTACAGTTGCACGCTTCTACCCCTGCGCTACCACTGACCTCTTCATAATTACTTATCCCAATATTTCAGAAAGACATTTAATATGAAATTTAAATTAAAACCACAGAATAAATTAAACAAAAGACCCGACTTAAATAAAACAGATAAATAGTTTCAGCGATTGTTTTCATAGAACGATTTCAGGCGCCATTTCCCCAGGGTCGGTGACCGGGCTCTTATCTCTTGCGCATGTGTGTGTGTGTGACACGTGACGTGCGCGTGTGTGAGTGCTGCGCCTGCGCCTGTATTATACGCATTATTATGCAACTCTTAGGAGCGGATAAGCATTGAAGAGTACATCAAAAACTATATTTATAGTAGTATACTCTATTAGTATTGTTTGATTTTTGCTGCCACGCCGCCATGAATATGATTTATAAAGGAATAAAACAATGGCGTGGACTTTCTTTTACATATTGTTACGACGGCTGGGTGGTGTTTATCGATAATAAAATAATTTTAAAGCTTCTTGTTATATCTTAAATATAGTAGAGTAGGCAGAGGGAACCTACTAAAGTAGAGTTAAGATTAGCAAACGGACACTCCGTTCCCCCCCCCCCTCCAACTTTTTTCCCTCCCTCCGAATTTTTGAGACATTGCATAGTGTGGCGGAATTCAATGTCTCATTTTGCTTGGTACCGGAGCAAAGTGGCAAAGGTGGCAACACTCAACGCCACATCAGAGCGAAGAAAATAGAAATATTAAATATTTCATTTCCTCGCGTGGGAATCGAACCTGCGCCACGACGGGCTACAAATAAACCAGAATATCAGATATATAATAATTAATTGTATAGTGCTAACTGGGGCGTTGACGTAAGAGCTGGTGACCGCGGTCTGCGTCCAAGCCGGATGTCTTAAGTTCGATCAGCACCTAGAAGTGATAAATGTTACTTTTATCATATATTAAAGAAATAATTCATTAATATTATATTTATATACTAAGAAAAAAAAATAGCTACCATTTTTAAATTGACAATGAAATTACAAAAAACCTTTTAAAGTTTCACAGTACTATTTACAGTTCAAAAGCAAAAAAAAACAAAAAACAGAAAATCCTTTGACAAATAGTCCTTTTAGTAAAGCACGATGCCCAAATATTGGGTGAACAACCTCTTAATGCTTAGGAGACATTTTATTTTTAAACCAAACCCAAACCATGTATCTATATCCACTCTTGGATAGTAGTTTTTAATTGTGGCGTGCTTTACTTTAGATTAGCTTGGACCAACGTTTATAACATGTTTGGAATAAATTATAGCTTTCTTTGTAAATACTTAATAAGAAATCTAATTTCAGTTTTTATTTCAGATATTTATTGTGTTTAAAATATGCAAATTGAGGCACAAGGGTGTCATGCGCGACGGTCGTGGGTTCGACTATTCAAAAAATCTTACTTTAGTTCGCATACCTAATAGGAAATTATTAAAAAGCCGTGGATAACTGCAGGAATTCTTAGATGTATACGAAATAGAGATAGAATGCATCTAAAACTTAAAGAAAAACCAGATGATACTATTTTGAAACAATCTTACAAAAGGTACAGGAATTTCTGCAACGGACTTCTAAAAAACCTTAAAAGAGATTATGAGAGAGGGGAAGTTAGAAATGCTAGCACTGATAAGAAAAAATTATGGGACACCCTAAAAAGAACGACTTTTCCAACAAAGCAGGAAATCTCAGCTGCAAGCCTACTCTCTATGACGGACCCTCAAAATGACATCAACAAAGTAAATCATTACTTTGTTAATGTTGGAAAAAATCTAGCTGAAAAAATCGTGCCACACTCTTGCTCAAACGTCACCTCCAACAAAACGACATCCAGCTCCCTCATGCTTTGCCCTACCGATGAGATGGAATTGTCTAAAGTTATACAAAATTTGAGGACGGACTGTGCAATGGGGATAGACAAAATACCCAGTAAAATAATTAAAAGATATAAAAACATACTTATTCCCCCTCTGAATTATATTTGTAACCTTGCCTTTTCCTCAGGAGTTTTCCCCACAGCTTTTAAGACTGCATTAATTCTACCAATTTATAAAAATGGAGATAGGGGCCTCGTCAATAACTACAGACCAATATCAATATTACCCTCAATGTCTAGATTGCTTGAAAAATTACTCAATCAAAGACTTGTCAAGTACCTAGAATCATCTGAGCTATTATCAAGGAACCAGTTCGGTTTTCGTGCAAATAGATCGACTTCGGACGCAGTCCACGCCCTAACAGACTATATTGTGACGGGTTGGATAATAAAGATAAATGTATCGCAATATTCCTAGATCTAGCCAAGGCGTTTGATACCGTTTCCATTCCGATTCTATTAAGTAAATTAGAACGCTTGGGAATCAGAGGATTGCCGTAAGAGTTTTTCAAATCCTACTTAAGCGGACGCTCTCAAATGGTTAAAATAGATCAGTGGATAAGCCAACCTCTTCCTATCACCTATGGAGTTCCCCAAGGTAGTATAGTTGGCCCCACGCTATTTATAACTTACATTAATGATTTATGCAACCTCTCTATAACAAATGGCAAGATTATTACGTTTGCGGACGACACAGCACTCATTTTTAAAGCCAAATCTTGGGAAGAAGTATTCTCTTATGCTCAGGAGGGTTTGAACAAGGTTGGGAATTGGCTGAATGATCATCTCTTGACTCTGAACATCGAGAAAACTAAATATCTTACCTTTTCTATTCACAAACTATCTCTTCCTTCTCATTTCCAGCTCTTCGCTCACACTTGTATGCTCCCACACCTGTCTCTCTGTTCTTGCAATACTCTCCAACGGGCTGAAGTGGTTAAATACTTGGGAGTGGACATTGACCACAATTTAAGCTTCGAGCCTCATCTCAAGAATCTCTCAGTAAGACTACGGAAGTTAATTGTCATCTTTAAAAACCTGAGGCACATCGCAGATCGTGAGATACTAAAAACCGTATACTTTGCCATTTGCCAATCTCTCATTAGTTACTGCATCACATCTTGGGGAGGGTCGTACAAGTCCCATATGCTAAAAGTTGAAAGGGCTCAACGAGCCATTTTAAAAGTAAGTGCTTTTCTTCCTATCCTGTATCCCACTAACGATCTATAAACTGTGGAATGTACTCACAGTGAGACAACTATTTATCCTTCAAACTATATTAAAAAAACACGCCGAGCTATCTTATATCCCAAAAGAAAATGCAACTAAACGGAGGAAAGGTAAAGTGTGCCCTACTACTACTCACAGAACAAATTTTTCACACAAATTCTATTGCTTTCTGGGTAGCTTCCTTTATAATAAGTTAAATGCGAAACTATTTTTCTACAGCTGCAATAAATTTAAAACAAAAAAACTTCTCACTGAATGGTTATTAGGCATATCATATGACTGCACTGAAAAAATTATCACTACCTAATCAAAACAAAACACATCCACATACACACACACACCCACACACACAAACATACACATATACAAACACACACATATACAATCATACTCATATACAAACACGCACTTCTACACTTACACGTTCACGCACCTAAGCACAACATCTAACTTACTCATTATTCTGCAATAGCGACCAATATCTGTAATCCTAATGTATTTACATTGTTACTTAATGTACCTATTGTTGTAGTTTATATATTGTATTCGTTTCTCTATCCCTTGTTTATCACCTCTGTAATTATAATATCGGTGCATACCAGCATTTTTATCCATTTCTGCGAGTGAGATCCTGGCGACTAGTAATACAGGCTCTGAGCTTAGTACAAGCGTCAGTCTCACATGATAGTAAATAATATTTTTATGTACCTAAATATACACAACTTTTTTGTTATACTTTACTATGTGTGGAGAATAATTATTTTATTATTATTATATTATAAATTATTTTATTATTATTATTATTATTAATCCCCACTTGAAGAAACAAATATTTACTTAAATTTATATTCCTTTTCTTCGCTCTGATATCCAGAATTCGGCGGAAAGTGGGGAACGGAGTGTGTTAACACTATGTATATATGGTGCCACAGTTAAAACGTGATCGAATAAACAACCGCCATGCTTGTTAAAATTTTCATTATTCTTGTAATTTTGGTCTATAATAATGCCTCTTCCTATATCTTATAAAACAAAGTCGCTTTTCGTGTCTGTCTGTTGTTTCTAACTCTTCTTCTTCTAAACCACCCAACGGATTTTGTTGCGGTTTTCACCATTAGGTCGAGTATTTTTCGTAGAAGGTTTATATATAGTTTATTATTTGTACATTCTTATGTAAATTAACATAAATACGATAAATATGAATAAAGTCCTACCCGTTGAGACACTTTCGCGCATGCGCTGCTTTAATGGTAAGTACTACATGAAAAAATAGTACT
>HE670547.1:48782-82909 GCA_000313835.2 Heliconius melpomene melpomene | reverse complement strand
CCTCCACTGACCTGTTTCCCCATATCATCTAACATCTCAGTCAGGTGAGGTTGCCGGAGCTCGGGTATGGTCTTCCCATTAATGCGGGCCACGTTGCCCACCTGCTGTCTCGTACTCCATATCAGATCAGCCAGCAGTTCACACCACTCCTGTATCGTGTTGAGGTTCGAGTGCATTATCACTCCGTTTCCGCTTAATTGCTGTTCGCGTTTCCATCTGGAGTGAAGTGAAAAGTTTTTTTATTATTATTATTAGTCTTTATATAATTCAAAGCTGTATAAGGAAGGAAATATGCACCTGCATAAGGAAGAGTATGTAAGTGTTAGTGACGTATGTGCTAATCCTTTCTCCAGGCACCTCTGAAATCTCGAAACATTACATGTTGAGTGGCGTAAGTCAAAGCTGATATTTGCCTCCTTAACAAGCTAGTAAATGAAAACATTGAATATTTCATTCATCAGAGTGGTAGTGGAACCCACAACCGTTGCGTTTACAGCCGCGCGCATGTAATACTGCATCACGACGGCCTTCGCCTTTTTTTGTCAAATCACTGTGATAACTAATTCAATTACCGTTGAAGTAATACTTACTTAATGAGTTCTTCATCTAATACTTGGCTTTGCAGCTGGCGCAGATTGGCGATGTTTTCCTTCATATGGTCCACTAGTTCCATTTGAGATTGATTTATTTGCGCGACCTGTGGGTAAACAAAAAATTAAGTCATCATTTTTTAAATATTAATAAACAATAAATTATGATTAAACGATTTCAAAACAAAAGGTGGTTATAAAGTTGTCACATTGTATATAAATAAGAATGTTACAATTTAATATTTTAGTATAATCTATTAAGGCCTGTCGTGACACTGGGGCACAAGAGTGCGATTTTAATGGTGATGGATTGTAGATTGGACTCCCAATCCGCTCTGGTAACGAGGCAAAGACCGCCACTCAACACGCAGTGCCTCAAGAATTAGGTGGAAAGTGGAGAATGAAGTGTCTCAATGAGATAGGTTTGTCTTAACACTAGGTTCCTGGGTTACCCTGCTTAGATACAGTGTGAAGTTAAAAAACGTCTAATAATACTTTTGGTCATGTGTACTAAGCTTCATAAAATGCATGTGTATTTGTTTACAAATTTCTTAAAAACAAAACGTAATGTCGAGATTACTGTTTTTGAATATCATAACATTTTTAAACTTACTAAGATTAAATTTCATCCAAATCTCTTTAACAGGTAAAAACATGTGAATACATATCTCATATTAATTTCTTATGATTTCTCACCAAAACATTCAATTTTCTCTCCATTTCATCTATTTGAACTCGCAGGCACGCCTCCAGTTCGCGACGCTCGTTGGTTAAGGGCCCGGACTGTTGGAGGTAGTTTATGTGGCCTGTGTGAAAAATTGCAAAAATATATTAGTGAAAACTAAAAATAAAATCAATTAAGACTAGTTACCATTTTATTATATATTAAATTCATGTATGTTACATACACAATTATGTTGAGTTTGTGTGTTTTCCCAAATGGAATTTGAAATTGAAGCAAGTTAAGTTAGTTTAGTAATTTTTTTTAGGTCACGCTGTACCCCGCACAAAACAAGGTATATTTCCTGTGACATACGGGATACAGAGTGAAGGTAAAAAAAAAACAGTAATAAAACATTAAATTCACCTTTATTCTTCACGCACTCATGATATTGCAATGAAAAGGACTCGATGTTAGCCTGAAGTGATCTTATTTCCTCGCTCGCCATGTTGACTTTCTGACGCACAGTTTGTAGGCCAGTTATGAGCTGGTAATAAAGAAATATATAGATAAATACAAAAAAATATTTATTTAATATCATTTTTTATATTGGAGAGGAAGTGGCGGAACTAAACACCGCGCTTTGCCTTATTGCCACAGCGAAATGTAAATGTTAATAAATAATAACCGTGCTATATGCAGAATACAGCGTGACGCTGAAAAAAATAAATAAAAACATACCTAAACTACCTTCCATTTGTATACTTACTTCACTATACTTCCTTTCGGTCTGAGGTTGGGCTATATAGGGTGTGCCCATCGCACTCTGTATAACCTCCATCTCGAGAGCCAAGCAACGCCGCATGTAAGTGTACAGCTCGTGAGGGGCGTGGCTGTGGGGGGAAATAAAAAAAATAATAATAAAAAAATGTATAATTAAGATAATTATGGTTATTTCTGGGCGATGTAAGTTTTCCTAAAGTGACTTCACCTCAATATTAACATCAGCCAACATCTATCCTATTATGTTCCGTTTTTTCTTGAGCTACAGAACCCTCAATAATTGCGCAGAGACAGTTTTCGTCTGTCCATGTAATAAATGAGAGTTTAATTCTCACTGCATTAAAATGTACAAATATGTATATTGTATATATTTTACTGCTATAACCTAAATAATAAAAAGAACACAAATAAAAAAACAAATAAATAAAATACCTATACTGCATCCTAAATAGCTTAGCGGCCTCAATCAATTTCATCTTAGTGACAAACATCTCTGGAGACAGCATCAGTTCTGTATGCGTGTGGATCTCTTGCACTAGCTCGTCCACGAAGAATCTTTGTTGTTCCTCTGGCTCTGGAGTCCTGGATAGGTATAAATAGATATAAATAACGATAAATGAGCGTAGGTGAGTGGGTATAAATGAGTATAAACATATATTTATAATATATAATGTTTATAAAAATATAAATAATAATGGGAATAAAAAAATAAAGTGATCTTTATTTATGATATATTTAGTAATAACCTTACAAAGTATTACTTGGACACTAAGAATTTAGGTTTGATAAAAAGGTCATCATGGCACTGTGCCACTTCTTCACATGATGAATGTGATTCGATTCACACAAATGAATTATTTACAGTTCTTCAATTTAATACCAAGATAAAACGCAGCGTTGAGTTTCGTCACTCAACATGTAATGTCTGGAAAATTGGGCTCAAAAGGACACAAGTTCACATTTACTAAAACATAAATAGGTTGTATGTTACCATATCCTATTCTCGATCCAAGTTGCGAGACAGTGGCGGACCTCTATAGGAAAATGTTCCCCGTAGATTGCTCGCACCTACAAAAACAATAAACATTATCTCTATATATAATAAAACAGTAAAAATATTTTGTCTGTACATTTAGTATTTTTGACTGAAATGGATAGAGGGACACTTAAAAAGAATAATCAATATCGTATCATCAATACATTTGACTGTCAGTTAATTCTGTTTATTAAATGAATAATCATGTACTTCACGCGGACGAAGCCGCGAGCGGGCCGTTAGTATATATATAAATTATATTTATTTATATTTAGGATAGAAGGCCAGTCGTGGCGCAGGGTAACAAGCGTGCGACTGTAAATGAGACAGGTTGCAGGTTCAATTTCCGCTCAGGTATTAAATTAAGATTTAAAAGTAAATATGTATAGTTACACATTTATATCACAATTAATGATGTTTTGCTTCTGTTTTTCATAAAATTAACAAAAAAGCATTAGGCTTTTTTTTCTGAGAGGATTTAGCAAAAATTATGATTTTTTAGAGCATTTCCCAACCTTTTCTTGCTCAAGGACCACTTTTATATCAATATTGCTAGCAGGGACCACTCTGTAGGTATAATCAATATAAATTGTGATAATGAAACACACATTTTAATTTGGGGCCGTCTTGGCGAAGCGGCACATGCGTGTGACTGTAACGCGACGGTTGTGGATTCGATCCCCACTCGAGGAAATAAAATATTTATTTATTAGGTGTGCCGGTATGAGCGTTTTCGCGTCCAACGCTTCAGCCCATCTAGGCTCCTGCGGACCATTGGTGGTCCACGTTACAGGAAACTTACCTTCTGCAAGCTCTCAGGCGGCAGCTGCTGAGCTCTTGCCCACAGCGACATTTTTACCTTAAAAAATATAAATATTATTAGAAATTAAATGTGGTAAAAACGTGAGTTGTTGGTTCGACTAACCTCAACTAAGAATTATTTTTCTTCCTTAACAGCTCTGCAGAGGCAAGGCGCAGCGTTGAGTTCTGCTATTCAATACTGAATGTCTCAAAAATTGGGCGGTAAGTGGGGATCGGAAGTGTCTTAAACAGAACAGTATCTTAACACTAAGTTTTCTCTACTTACCTAGATACCCAGATACAGGATATTGCAATGAAACTAAAAAAGAAAACTTAAAATAAATTTACAAAAAAAATCTCGCTCAACTAACTCACCTTCGCTTATTCTTTTATTTACAAAAACTTTATTTCTTTGAATCTGTAACAAAAAAAATATTATAGGTAATTATGTAAAATTTATATATTAATTGAGTGACATTGGCAGAGTGGCTGGCACCGGCTGGATGCGAAGAGGTCAATGGTGTGCCATTGGACAGGTCCAACAGTGGGCGAGGACAAGCTGATGATGACGATGATGTAAAATTTGCATCTACTATAATAATGGTACTAGTCGTCTCCGTAGGCGTATCTAGAAATATATTCTGATGGTGGTGTTTTAATCGTATGAAGGTATTTTTAAAAAAAATCAGGGTATATTTTTTGTTAGTAAAATTTATAGGGTGGGTATCGATTCTCCGGCATCCGTATTCCTATGGTTATGGTCGACTTTAAGATGTAAAAGAGATATCGTTTATTCTCGTTCCCGTAGGAATTTTGGAATAAACATTGTTATTTCTACAACATACGTGTACCCGCGAAGGTTATGCTTATAATACCCACTTATCTAAATAATAACATAGTACCTTTTGTAGGGTTCTATAGTTCAAAGGAAAAAAAAAGAATATATTATGATCAATTTGTCGTCCGCCTGTCAGCCTGCCTCTCTGTGTTCCCCTACAGCTACTATGACATGTTATAATGTTGTTAAGGCTCCTAGTAGTCGTAGTAATAGGTGGTATAATAAATTTTAAAGAAAAAAACAGCTTGCTTCACTTACAACGATTCCACGAAAAACTTATAATAACAAAAAATATATCAACGAAACAAGAATTATCTTTTATTTACCTATTATTATTTAAGCGAATTCTTAGTATGCACTTGATTATCTTGACAGGTGTAATCAGCGCATTCAATTTATTATAAAAAATGTAGATCACGATTACGTGGTGAGTGGCGAAACATAACGCCTTTCCAGGGCGCTGCGCTCCTCCTCATGGGAAAAATATTTTTATCTCCAAGAGATAAAAGTATTTTTCCCCTGAGTGAATATTTATCTCACACTATAAAATAAAATCAGCTTCATCTGTATCCCGCACATAACAGGGTAGGCAAAGGGATTCTAGTTTTAAGACACTCCATTTCTCACTTTCCGCCGAATTCTAGAGGCATTGCGTGTTAAGTGGCGGAACTCAACGCCGCACTTTCACACCAGAGTAAAGAAATGAAAATATTAATTTAAATCTTCCTCAAGTAGGGTCAGTGTGATCACTGACAACCAGTCGCATTTACAGTCACACTTTGTGCTTCTGTGCCATGACTGGCTTCAATGTAAAACACTGGCCTAAAATATTTAATTTATTAAAAAAATATTCTCTATATTTTAATCATATCGTGCATACAATCTTAGGGTAGGCAGGGGACATCTATTGTTTAGACCGCCTGTTTCCTTCTTCTTACCCAAATTGAGACTGCATTTGAGTGACAGAAAAGCACACTTAGCTTTAACAGTAGTGGAGAAATAAAAAAATAATTTGTTTCCAGAGCAAGAATCAAATCTGCAATTGTTGCATATACAGTTAGGTACTGTACTAATGTGCCACAATGGACCTATCAGTACATTTAACTTTTAAAGAAAAAACCCAAATATGAACTTTCACCTTGTTGTAATCAATGAATTGTTTATTATTAATATTCCCAATTAAATTAAATATTATAATGATATTAAAATTTTTGTAAATTTTTGTAGTTTGTAAGTCATCATTTCACATTTAATTAAAAAATCAGAGAGGCCATCATTGCACATTTAACTGTAACCACAATCTATGGTTATGGATACAATTCTTATATAAAATGAATTAATTTCATTTTCCTGCTATTGCAAGATATGTCACTCACCACACAAAGTCTAGAATTGAAACAAATAACTCTAAACTAATTGTATTAAAATTAGATTCCTTCTGCCTTCTCTGCTCTGTGTGGAATACAGGGAGAACCTGAATAAATAGTAGTTTGATTTCCATTCTGGAAAATGAATTATATGCATTTTCCTGTATATAACTTAAAAAGGCATATCTGAGTTTAGAGTCAACATGCATTGTCTTAAGACATAAATCTCTTGATACTAGGCAGAGAGTACTCTGCCCGCTAAAACATGAACCTTCCCTTGCAACTTATTGAATAATATATAGATACATTGTATAATTAAATATATGAAAACAATAGAATAGATTGAATACATCATCACTATTGTTACAATTTGTTGCTATTATGTACACATACATAAAATAAAATAGAAAAAAATATAAAATCCCATGTAAAAGACAAGTTTTGTTGAATCATTCATTTATTAAAAATATGTATAATATATTTTTAATTTAATTTTAAAACTGGATACTTATTTCGCAAAAAAATTATAGTAAAGACAAAAATAACACAAATCTTACCTAACAAGATTTTCAATACGAGAAAAAAATGTCGTATAAGAAATAAAGGTTCATGTTCATAAAAACATATATGAATAAGCTAAATATAAATAAAATAACACTAAAATAAACCTTTGGTCTCGGCACAAAAGAGCGATCGCCCAAAACAGAACTTTACAAATAAATCAATCGGAATAACTAAGCGTTTATTCTTTAAACTGATTAAAATAAAATAAATTACGTATCAGATAAAAAGTTATGATAAAAAACTCACATTTAGGAATATCGTCTAATATTTTCAATAGCAAACAAAGTCGGGGTGGGTCAGTTAGCAATTTCCCTTAATATTGAACGTAGCGTGTTTAAAATTGACTAAAGGTAAAGCCGCCGCTGTTTCTTAGAATTTTAACGCACACTAGCAAACTTACCGACGCAACTAACTATGAATAATAATTATAATTTTAACGTTAATCTTACCTTTAACCGGTGTAAGACGATTCACATTATATAATTTTGATTGGATGTTTGGGATATATGTCGTTTGTATTTGGAACTAAAGTGTAATTTGGATAGAATAAGAAAATAAAGTATTTGACGACGTGAGACGTGAGAATAACAAGTACTATTTCCTTTTAGCCTTGTACGGTTTGACAGCTGTGGGATGTTATGTCAAAAAAATACTTTTTGCCCAAATGTTTTTGTTTTACGTCAATTTATTATTTAATTTTTGGATTTATTGTTGATAAATATGTTATACTGGAAGGCTTTTTATATAACACTTTATTATTTTCTATTTTCGAGTATTTCTTCTCCAAAAAATGTCAGACAAAATTATTTTATAATATTTTATATAAAAAATAAAATTCTAAGAAAGGAAAGTCACCGTAAAGTTCAACTATTTTTCATTTGATAAGAATTAAGTGGCTTATAGCAAGATTATTTGTCGCCATAATGTAAAATTTAGTAAACAAATAACAATTATAAATTCTACTTCATAGTAATATTTTGATTTCGTATTGGAAATTCTTATATTGTACAGTTAATATTTGTTTTAATTATAGTAATATATTTAAATTATTTTTCCAAGTTTAGGTAAAAGAATGAGGCTGGCAACAAAGCAATAATAATTACGTCCTACCCACTAGATGTCACCTGTTGATATTATAGTGCTCCTATTTACGTAATATTTTTTCCATTGAAATAATCTTAATAAAATTTCATTCTCACCTACTATGGTAGTATTTGTTTAATTTTATTAAGAAAAAAAATATTTTTATTAAGTTAAGATAACATTTCTGAAAACTAAGAAGTATTTTGCAAAAAAATCTAATAAAATGGAAAAAAATAATATTAAAAATTGTAATTTAATATACTTAACAATCAATTCCTATCGTGTTCGACCTTTCTTTTGTAACATTTAGTGTAATTTATGAATACTTAGTGTAATTATAATTTATAAATCATCTAGAATCACATTTCGAAAAATGGAAATTATTACGTTTTAAAGATTTATGTTGACATAACGCGCACGCACACACCATATACCTACCTATATTATAAATTTAAATTAATGCATAAAATACATAAATTTACCATATTTAATATATATGTACTTTAATGCTAATATGGTACCTACTATACGTTGTTAATATCTCGCCGCCTTTACCTCGACAATAATTATTAGCTTATAAATTACTGCTATTATTTAATAAATTATTTGAAATTACTTAAGCGAAAATTTGTTTTTGGGCATAATTATTGTTAGACTTATCAAAGCTGCTTTCTAATAGTTAAAGTTGTTTCCCACGAGTCAAATTGGCTATTTTACTTAGAATATGAAAAAAATGTGTTTTAATAATAAATAAGGATCAAATAAAAAATTTAAATATTATCTAAATATTTGGACCTAGCCCATGAGATTACCGCCATGTGGGATGTCAATGCGGCTATCATTGTGCCGATAGTGGTTTCGGTTAACGGTTTAATAGCGAAAAGCCTCGACCAACACCTTAAGAGGCTATCGCTTAGCTGTTGGATCAAGAACCGGATACAGAAGGCAGTATTACTTGAGACGGCACGTATTGTGCGGAGGTTCCTCTCTCTGGAGCCCTAGCCACCGATGGCTTGGACCCTTGTCCCGCCCTCGGAAGAGTGGTTTTTTTTTATATTTTTAAATGTATCTTTTTTATAATATATATTTAAAAATGTAAAATTGATTAACTAATTTAATAAAAGTAACTAAGGATCAATAATTTTATTTAACAAAATCTCCATAATTGGGGGTGGGTGCGATCGACGTGTTGTAATATTGGGTTACTTCTGCCTAATTTTTGAATCCACAACAGTAAGCGTTCCTCTCTAGAAATGTCTCGTCGGTCTTGTAAGACTGACTATACCGACTTGTTTATTTTAATTGATGATTCTGAGAACTCGTAATGCTCGCAAGTTGCAACTTCATTCAAACAGCTAGGTTGTATATAAAGTTTACAATTGTAGGGACAGGGAAACTAGTGTTAGACACTCCATTCCCATCAAGTCGCTTTCGTTCCCCAGTGTCTACCGAATTCTCGGAAAAACGCTCAACAACAAAGCGCTGCGCTTTGTCTCGTTACCACAATAGTAATCTTTGATTAAAATTTGATAGCGAGAGAAAAAGAAAGTAGTGAATGTTCTTAATTAAGTATACGATCAAAATATAACACGCTTTTATTATTTATAAAATTGGTAGTGATAAAAAGGGGGAATTATTAATTAAGGCGTAAAGTTTTAGTGTTAAAAATATATAGGTAAGGAATTATTTTGTCTTAGACGAAGAAGCTTCCAATTAACTTATTAAGTATTATATTTATTATTAGAGTTAATTTATTGTTAACGTTTTAGTTCATTTTATTAACAAATACTTAATAAAAGCTTGTTTTAAAAAAATATTTTTTTCTTTTGTATTATTTTTTACTTTTCAGTATTTTTAATTCGAGATTTTCACTAGTTAGCAAGGCGAATCAAACTCGGTGGGGTTACGTTGTTTAATTACGGAGTTCCTATGGCCACCGTCCAGCTCCATCATCAGACCGGCTCTATGTCATATTAATATCGCATCGTCATCCGATTATACATGTATGCAAAATTTTAGCTCAATCGGCAAGCGGGAACTGAATCAAATTTAACTTGCAAAATTTGATTACAGTCAATGGATAGGTGAAAGTAAATAAAAGCTTTTAAAAATAATTAAAAAAAAACAGTTTATTATAAACGAACTACAAGTGCAAACATCTATTTTACTGTAACTCCTTAACATAGTTATATACAATACTTATATTAATAATACAAAAAAAAAAAAGAAAATTATTTAAATTTTATTTTTAGTTATATTTTTTCTAGAAAACGTATAAATATTTGAACGTAGCGGGACTCGAACTCGCGCCTTGCTTACTGTTAGTCTTTAATTGCGCGAGTTTACATCCCGTTTAAGAGCGTTTTCTAAAAATATTTCATAATAGAAAAATTCTAACGTACGAAAAAAAACGAAGTGCCTAGTTATTTACACGATACTGAAACATAAATAAACATTTAATATTTTTGTCTGTCTTTTTGTTTGTAGCTAATCTCCGTTTAACAGCTGAACTGATTTTTATGTCATTTTCATTGTAAGATAGAAGTGGTTGTGAAGCAAAACTTTATATTTTTTATTCTCGCTGTATCCCGTACATAGCAGGTAAGCGGTAGGCAGAGGATATGCTAGAGCCTAATTCTAGAAGAATTGCGTGTTGAGTGGCGGTACTTAATGCCGCGCTTTGCCTCGTAACGAGAGAGGAAATGAAAATATTAAATGTAAGTGAGTCCGCCTGTCTCGTTTGCAATCGGTTGTGCTCCTGCGTCTCAACTGACCTCAATTATAATAAATATGTACTTCAAATTGTAAAAGATATGCTAAAATAAAACTTTCATCCCATCAATGATACAACAACAAAAACATTAATCTACGTCATGTATTTTATGTGGTTTTCACTAATTGAAAGAATGACTTCAGAAGAAAGTTTATACACCTATACCTAATATATTAAAAGCTAAATTATGAAATATTTTAATATAACAACTTTGAATTATAATAACTATAAATGTAAAAATCTAATTAATTTTAGGATGTATGCAGTTTACAATATATTATTGTTTACCTAGCTACTACTAAATGTTACCAAATCTGAGGGGTTGGTACTGTATGGCGTAATACAGCTCTGTACGGCAACAGTGGCATCCACTAAAATTGCACTAAATGTATAGTTAACCTATCCTAAGTTACCTTGTATTCAAGAAACTGTAAATGGTGATAAATAAAGTTATTATTATTTATTTATTTATTATGTTTAAAAAATACCTATTAGCGCTAGTATGTAAATATATACATGTAATTCACTGTGACAAAGTTCATGAAATATGTCACTTGTAATTCAGAAAATATACATTTTTTATAAATATACAAAGATATTTAGAAATATAAAAGTTTCTCACTTCCCTGACGTCGGTTTAAGTTAATAAATTTTTCGTGTAAATATGTGATCAAGACTTTTAATATTAACAAATCTACAAGAATAAAACTAAATATAATAAATAATTAAATCTGATATAAAGTTTGGAAGCCCATACCAAAATAAACAAATAACATGACCTCAAATGTAGTATATTTTATCTGTACAAAATGGCGGCGTTAACAAGATGGTCACCGACCGTTGTACCGCGTACACACAAACACACCGCCCAATTTTTTAGATATTGCATGTTTAATGGCGGAACTCAACGCTATTGTGTGTTAGCCCCAAAGAAAAAAATGAAAATAATTCATTCTTTAATATTCGGCATCAAAAAAACTAAACCGCCAATCCCGTCCCCTCTCACCACCCACTACTACCACTAACCACATATTCCTCAACATTTCCAATATTATCAACATTTTCAACACTTTCAACATCGTCAACACTTTCAACACTGGCAACACTTTCAACGTGGCCCAACACCCCGTCCTCCACCGCATCAACTTCAACTTCGACTTCGATATTCATATCACTTTTACTGACCAATTTCATTAATGTTGCATATTTTTTCTTTTGATCCTCACTCATGGCGGCATTATTATGATATTTTACGTGATAATTCAAATGACTTGACTGTTTGAAACGTTTATGACATATACCACATTCAAACGGAGCTACGTTGGTGTGAGTCCTCATATGTTGCTGCAAATGGACAGACTGACAAAATGATTTATCGCATATAATACATCTGTAAGGCTTTATTTTCGTATGAATTCTCAAATGCTGATCCAATCCTGATTTTTGAGTAAAGGCCTTGGGGCAAAAAGTGCATTTGAATGGTCTATCTCCGCTGTGCATCCTCATGTGTTGTTGAACTCCGGCCTGTTGGGTGAACCTTTTCAGGCAGATGTTACACTGGAAGGGTTTCAGTTTGATGTGAGCTGTTTGCGTGTGGTCTTTTAAGTCTTTTGTTGATGGGAAACTCATGCCACATACCTGGAAAAAAAATTCACTCTATATCCCTCAAATGGCAGGATTGTTTGTATCTAATGGTCTTATTATCGGGACATTACGTGTTGAGTGGCTGACTCAACCGCTTTATCTTACACGAACAAGAAAATCTAAATAAATAATTTTAAACTATATTCGCACATACGACAGCATTTTTTTTTCTATATAAAAAAAAATAAAAATGTGCTGTAACGACGATTGTAGGTGTAACTCCGACTCGTGGAAATAAACTTTAACTAATAATATTTAATTATCTTGCTTTTTAATAAGTAAAACCGCGCGTGGAGCTCGAAAATCCTACGGTGCGTGAGAGATACAGCGTGAAGCATACACCGTCCATACACCGTTGTTGTACCGGAGGGGAAAAAAATCAAAAAGAACATTTCCTTTTACAATGTCTATTATTCTCGTAATTTAAATAACAAAAATAAATAAAAGGAGGCCTAACCTCACAACAATGCGGATACAGGCTATCATTCTCCACCAGTAGTTTCTCGCAAACTTGACATTTCAACGCTTTCCGCCGTCGTGTATGTTCGTCTCTGTAATGTGTCGAATACTCGCAACAGGATAGGAACATTTGATGGCAGAGGCCCTCTGAATTGTGGGGAGATGGCTGGAGACACTCGAAGGGTCCGCTGGAAAAAAATAGAGGGGAATGGGTTCCAATTTTTGATAAAAAAATAAACCCTCTGCCTACCCTGCTGTATGCGAAATACAGAATATAGGTTTCAAAGGTCTCATTGTCACAAATAATTAAATATATATTTGTAGTTTAGAAGAGCCGTCGACGCCCCCCTAGGAGTTTATTTTATTTATTTATTTGTGTTATTAAAAATAAGAAGTTATATGCTTTTTTGAACGTTAACATCAGTTCACTAAAGTTATGCCTCAGACGTGGGAAGAACCGGCGCAAGAAACTAAGCAGGACTTTTTTTTTAATCAATAATTAAAACAGCTTCATGCTGTATCCCGCACACTGCAGGGTAGGCAGAGGGAACCTAGTGTAAGACACTCCGTTCCCCACTTCCTGCCGAATTCTGGAGGCATTGCGTGTTGAGTGGCAGAACTCAACGCCGCGCTTTGCCTTGACACCACAGCAAAGAAATGGAAATATAAACGTAAATTAATATTTCACTTCCTCGAGTGGGTACCGAACCCACAACCTGTCGCCTGTACAGTCACACACTTGTGCCCATACGCCACGATTGATGTGCGAAATTATAATTATGTAAATTATGATGACATGTACCTTATAGCTTTCACCTCCTTCTTTTTGACAACAGTCTTGATAACTTTCATTGCTTTGCCATTCTGAAAAAAAATTCCCATTTTTTTAAAATCTTATACAAAAATTAGTATAATATTCTAAATTGTAATTATAATACATATAATTACAATTTAGAAATAAGTATAATAATATATAAATATAGAAATAAATATAATCATATTTAAATATAGAAAATTCATAAGATACAAACGTTATCAGAATGTTATTTCGCTCAAAGGAAAGAAAATATTATAAGAATTTGAATATGCACATTTTCACACAGTACAAAGATTATATTTTGATTGTATTTCTAAAATATATTAAAAAATAACGTTTATAAAATTGAGGCCGCCGTAGAGCAGCGGCACATGTTCGATTTCCACTCGGGGGAATGAATTATTACCATTTCCTCGTTTTCGTTACAAGATAAATAGCGCCGTTATATTCCACCAAAATATTATATTGTTAGCGTACTCGTGTAATAGTGGGTAGTTTTAGGTGAAAAAGACAATAAAAGCAGTGGAATTGTGTCAAAGGGGAACAGTTGTTTGTAGGCGGAAGCCCTGATTGGAAGGTGTCTAGTGTATAGTGTTGTTATTGAGTGATACATGTCACTTATTATAATTACGTGGAACCTCTATCCGAGTACTTTAAAAACATATCGACGGTATGTATTTTTATCGTGTTATTTTAAAAAGGCTAACCGTTTTCGATTTCTAACAATATTCCTTAACACTGGGTTCCCTCTGCCTACCCTGCTTTAAGCGGGATATAGTATAAAAGTGAAAAAAAAACCAGACAAGTAAGAATAAGTAGAATTCTTACCAATCGTTTCCATTTCTTTATTTCAGGTTGTCCATTATTTATTATAATATAACTGATGTCGTTGGACGCTAGACTCATTATGTCGGTGGGCTCCATCGATGATATTAGAGCTTCTGTTTTAATTTTTATTTGCTCTTCGTCGTCTTGCGTTACTTTTCTTTTCTAAAAAGTAATATAATATAAATAATTATAAAAACACAAAAGTCAGTCAGTCCTCAAAATAAACACAAATAAGCACATTACCTTATTATGCGTCGTGGAGTTGGGTAAGAAAGCAATTACATGCTGTATCCCACAAGGGTACATAGGGTAGGCAGAGGACACCTAGTATTAAAACAGTTTGTTCTCCATTTTCAAAATATTATACTCAATATATATTGAGTGACAATATTTAACGCCGGGCTTTGACTTGTTACTAGAGCGAGGTAATAAAAATAATTTAAAAATTCCCCTGGGGGCATCAAACCCACAACACATTTCTTAAGTAGGAATTGAACCCAGAACCAATAATTATAATATTTAGATTATTAAATAAACAATCCTAAAAAGAATAAAAGATCTAATAAAATTACCTTACAACTCTGCTTCACACATAATTCTTTCCCAGCCATATATTCATCAAGGTGTTCCACCCGGGCATGGTTCAACAGTGCCATTTCAGATATAAATCCTTTGTTGCACATCTTACATAACACAACATCTTCATTCTCATCATCACTTAACACTTCTTTCTGTGGAATAATAAATTAATTTATTATTAAATATGATGTTCTGGGTTTAATTCTCACTCTGGGAATTGAATTATTTTGTGTCGAGTGTGTTTAGCAGTGTCGGAGTAATAGCTGCCTATGCTGCTTTATATGAGGTATATTATATCAGTTATTTATTTTAAGCCTCACACTGTATCACACACACTATACACACGCATAGCAAGGTATCTTTATACAGGGAATCTGGGAAATCTGTTGCTATTACAGTTGCATGCTTGCACCCTGTTCTGTGATGGCCTCTCTGTTAGTATTATAACACAATGGTTTTATTATTCCACTAATATTATTATTTTCACAACAATATCTGTACATTGAAAACTAAAGTTTCAGCCAATTTAAGAAAACAGTTAATTTAGTAGTACATTTATCAACCAAAAACTTATATTTATATATACGCATGTTTAGAAATAATCACATAAAAATCAAATTAAATCACCTGCAAAGTGTATTCCACACACAGAAAAATAGGCAGAAGGAACCTAATGTTAAAATACTCCGTTCCCCACTTTCCGCCGAATTTTCGAAGCATTGCGTGTCGAGTGGCGAAACTCAACACTGCGCTTTACCTCAAAACCAGAACAAAGAAATGAAAATATAAATTCCTCGAGTGGGGATCGAACCCAGTACCGTCCCGTTACAATCACACCTTGTGACCCTGGGCCAAGACAGCCTCTCAAAAATGACATTTAATTGAAAATACGTTTAAATGTATAATTTTTACCTTCACTGAACTCATAGGAACCACATTCACTTCCCTTACTTTGGGCGTCATCATTTTATCTAGAAATTACAAATATATTTATTTGCAATACTAAATTAAAGGCAATAAATCATCATGAAATATATAATTTTTTTTATAAGTAAGTAACAATTTAAGTTTAACATTTTATCTATAGTAATCTTTAACTTAAAAAAGGCCTTTGTTTACTAAATAAATAGAAAATTAAGTTTTTAAAGTATGAATATTATATTAACATTTAAATGACATTAATATAATTGTTTATACAAAATTTTAAAAACAGCGGGAATTCAAAAGTTGACAATTTTTTTACCTTTTGTCTTGGCGCAGGCACTAAAAATAACATTATCGATTTTATTCATGTTATTTAAGTTATTTTGTATTTTTAAGAAGAAATATAAGTTAAAAACGTATACATAACACGAAATGTAAATAAAAGCACTTCAGTAAACACAAATCAATTGAGAATAGATTGGCGTTTGTTTTTTTTTTTAATTAAAAAAAAGTAAATCGTGAAAGAAAAATGCAATAGGTACTATGGTATTTCTGAAAAATTAAAAATGTCAAAATGACATGACATGTGCCGAAAAAACACTTTTTCAATAGTTTGCGTTTAAATTAGAAAATTAATGCCAAAAGATATTCAGCTGTTTAATAGTTTAACTTTGTAAGTAAAATAGTCCGCCATTTCGTGGTACTTCCACAAAATATAATGCGTAGTTCACTTCATATAGGATATTGACAGGGCAACGCTCCGGGTGTAGCGTGCATACAGATTAAAAAGTTAATTTTGTCTATGGTTTACAAAGAATTGTAAGTACAAAAATATGTAATGTTATTATACATTTCTTAGATAATATATTATAATAATAGCGGGATAAATTTAGTACGTAAACTACTACTATTACTACTACAATTGTTTAAAATGTAACTAATATGTAATTTCCAACGCTAATATTATATCAATACGGTTACTAAGCTAATAAATAATTTCATAATTATTACTAGAATCACAAGTAAAGATAATATCCATACAAATATTAAAAAATGAACAAGGCTACTACAATAAAAGAAGCTATAAAGAAATGGGAGGAGAAATCAGGCCAGCATGCAGCACAGGCTACCGAAGTCAGTTTAATATTTCAATGGCCTCCGATTGAAAAAATGGATAATTCCTTATCTAGTCTTATTACTTGCGAGTATGTAATGTGGCATTCTTTAATTATTATACGTATATAATTTACGGTTACGGAATACGGTTATATATACGGTTTTTCAAGATGACTTATACTTTTAAGCTTTACACTATAATTCATCACAGCATGGTAGACAGAGGGAACCTAGGTTAACATCCTCAGTTTATATTAAGATACTTCCGTTTCCCGCCTTTTGGCGAATTCTGGAGGCATTGCATGTTGAGTGGCTGACCTCAATTCCACACTTGCCACGTGAAAATATTAAATATTTCATTTCCTCTAGTGGGAATAGAACCCACAATCTATTGCGTTTACCATTGCACGCTTGCCCCTGCTCCACGACTGGCCTCGCACTTTTTTTTTATATTTTTAATAATTTGTGTAATAGAAAAAATATAAAATATAAATTTGTATAATAAAAAAACAAAAATCTAATTCTAAATAAATTATCAATTCATACAATTGTTATTCCTTTAGAAAACTAAGTTTATCAACAAACATGATTGAAAAAGTAACGGGATTGAATAGTTTGAAAAAATTGCGTGTTTTATCTCTTGGGAGGAATTATATTAAATCTTTTGCTGGTATGGTAAGTTGAATTACCAAATTCTTTTTACGTCTCGCATCTTCCACATATAGCAGTGTAGACAGACCACCACCGTGCTATGCAGACTAGAATCATGCTACATGTCTGACGGTGGTATGTATCCTATCTTCTTGAATCGTTATGTATGTTAATGAAGACCGCATTAAAATCGGAGGACTGGCTTTGACTTACATTGTGTAATAATAATAATAAAATATATAATTAAATTATTTTCAATGTCCATAAGGAGTCACTCGGCGATACATTAGAAGAATTGTGGATATCGTACAATTTAATTGAAAAATTAAAAGGAATCAATGTTTTGAGAAGCTTAAAAGTTCTTTATATGAGTAACAATTTGGTAAAAGAATGGACCGAATTCAACAAGTTACAGGTATACTTACCTACTTAATTTTTAACTAGCTTTTGTCTGCGTCTTTACCTACATGATTAAATGGATAATAGCTACTGGTTGGGTATAATACATGACACATTCTAAGAGCGGGAGGTAACTCTCATCGCTGGTACATTGGCTTATATCCAAATAATTGTCATTTGTTTTATGAAAATGTATAAATAAACGCTAAATGCTTACAGGAATTACCAAATCTAGAAGATTTGTTATTTGTTGGTAACCCTCTATACGACGGTTGCGAGTTAGAAGTGTGGAGGTCGGAGGCGGCGCGGAGATTGCCCAATTTAAAGAAATTGGACGGTGAAACTGTGTTACGAGAAGACGAACCTCCTTTGACTGTTGCTGATTTAGAAGTTAGTTTATGTTATATTCTTCTTCTTCCATAACTTCTATTTGCGTGAATTTGACTTTTGATTTTGTTTGTCCCGTTCGAAATATTGTCTGTTTATGCTCTCCTACAGTCTTTAAGCTACGTTTCTGCCAATATTTCAGTAGTATACTTTTGGTTTGTCGAGATATTAGTAGATCAAAGATTCACTTTTCACCCAAAAATCACATGTTATGTGACGAAATTTAAATTAACTATTATATTTCAAGCGTATTCTCTTAATAGAGATTCAATCTACAATCATTGTAGATGAATATTTAATTTGCAACATCCACATATTATTAAAAAATATTTATTTTACAGCCTGATGGTGGTGATGCTGTCGAGACTCTCGTCAGTGCAGAACCCAATGACTAAAATAACATATATTAAAACAATTAAAATTGTTCTCTATTTTATTTAAAACATATTAACCAAATGCCTTGCCCTAATTTTACGGTGATTATTTAAAATGTTGTATATATGTATACATATTGATGAGATAATTTTAAAGTTATTTAGGAAAGACAAGGAAAAATAATTCTTACCTAACTATATTTTGATAAGATATTTTAAACGCTAACTTTATTACAAAACAACCTATAGAAAATCTATAATGAAAAAAAAAATTGTCAATAATAATGTGTGTGTCAATATTATTGTAGATAAGTTCTGTTTTTGTCCCGACCATATCGGAGGGAGGAAGGGTTATTGTCAAGGGATATTGTCATGTGTGGGCGGGTACTTATATAAACGTGGGAATCTTATCCAGAGGCAGAACTCATCGCTGCGCTTTGCCTCGACACTAGAGCGAACAAATGAAATTATTTAATATTTTATTTTATTTCCTTCCTTTCCACCCACCTACAACCTGTGGCGTTTACATAGTCACACTTTGTGCCCCTGGGTACGAATAGCCTCTGTTGTAGTGCATTAATAATATTGAAATGATTAAACTCAGTTTTTTTCTCATCCAGTTTTTGATAAACGTTTTTTTATTATATTGCCTTTTTTGTAAGTAAGTAGGCTAAATGCAATAACTGTGTAGTTAGTCTTCCTTGTCATTTATGGGTCATACTAGTTAACGCTACCATGAATAAATATTTTTTTTAATTTATGATTGCATTCATGTAATTTTATAAAGTAATTAATGAATTTACAGGATTTTAACAACATTTGATTATGTAATTAACAAACATTATTAATAGTAAATCAACACAAAATTATATAAAACCCCACAGACTAGATATCATCACAACTGTCAAACTCAAATTAGATATGTCAACTGTCAATTGGCATCTAATCTAATAAAAAAACAACAGTCATAAACGTTTATTTATTATTGTTTCTATTAAACAAATTCGCTTAAATTACGTAAATAATGGCAGTTAAATCAACAAGAGAAGTTCCGACGGCAACAACGAACTTCGATAAACGCTATTAAATGCCCATATAATAGTAATATACGAGAAAACTCGCGATGTTTTTAGATTTATAAACGTACAACAAACATAAAATGTTACCAGTCGTGTTTAATATGGAAACAAATCCAAATTCAACTCAAAATTCTAGTTTTACAACAGTATTTGACGAGAATATTATTTTAAATTGTGTGAGAAGTAGAAAGAAAGTGAGTGAGCTGCCCAATTGTCCTGTATGCAGTTGTACTGTAAGGCAGGGAGAGTTAGAAACCCACCTGTCGCTCGAAGTGGAAAGACTAAATAAGTTATCTAATGGTAGTAAGAGAAAAATAAGTGTAAACAGTCCAGGCAGTTCGAATCCAGTCGCTGGGTCCAGTAGTAATGTTGATTTGGAGGAGGTTGATGTCAGCGGTTGCCTTGGTAGCGATGTATATCAGGTGATAACATTTAAAAAGATATATTATTTGGATAAGTTATATCATTATTAATAATTAATTTAAAAATGGTTTCTCTCTTATTTAATTCTTATCTGGTTTATTAAAATATATATTTTTCATAATATAATTATTACATATATCTTATTTTATGGTGTAAAGAGTGTTTCAAACTTTTAAATAATAATCTGATTTTAAGACCTTAAGAAGATAAATTAAAACATAAAATTATATTGTTAATTTTGTCTTTTTAATATACTTAGATGTATACTTAAGTATAACAAAAAAAAATCATTAACTACTATTTACCAGATAGAAAAACTATGGCTTAACCTGTATGGTCTATAAGTAACAGTTGTGTATTGCACACATGCCACAATAAAATAGCCTATACCCTTTCTCCATAGAGTATACAATACAAAAAGAATTTTCAATACAGATTAGAAGTTTGTGAGATTAGTGCATTCCATCGTATAAACACTGCTTTATAATATTTGTATATATTTTTTTCATTTATCGAATACTGAATGACTAATGTCAAGAAATATGAATATAAATATTTCAATACATGGGATTTGTAATCACAACCATCGTTTAAGTCAATCAGGATGATTTACTTTTAAATTTTAAACATTGTGAATGTGTACATCACTCTGGTGTAATTTAAGAACTTGTTTTGTTTTACTAGAGATAGAAACAAAATGAATCTTTCATTCAAGTATGTATTGTATTCATTCATTCAGTCATTTTTTTAACTTCATGTATAATTTTTCGAGGCATTTTGAGTGGCTTAAAATAACACCACCCGTTGCGTGCGAGTAAATATTAAATATTTTTCTGAGTAACTTCCCCCTTACACCATGTCTTTCCTGAGACTCAACTCACACACTACGGGAATAAATTATTTTTATAAGAAGAAGATGAAATGCGGCGTTTAATTCCGACATTCAATACATAATGTCTCGAAAATTGTGCGATGTGTGAGGAGCGGAATGTCTCAGCACTAGATTTGTCATGCCTACCATACTGTATCTGGGATACAGCGTAAAATATTTGTATTACAAATAATAATATGTACAAATTATTTCCAGCGAGTCCATACAAATCGTTTAAAGCGTCTTCGGTCGCGAAGGAGAAGCCCTCCGCCTCAACAAGGGGAGTGCCCTGTATGTAACGCTACTTTACCAGTGTCGAGGTAAATATATTGTTAGAAATCGATAAATATTAAAAAAATGCGAAAAATATAAGAGAAGAGCGCAGAAGCGACACACAAAAAATACAATTTATAATAATTCAAAGCAAATTTAATTAAAAATTTTCTCAAATGAATATTATTTCACTTTAAGCAAATAGAAACTGTTGAAATATGTTTTACTTATATTATTATAGATTACAACGTCATGCCCTAAGATGTTTGAAGAGGACTGGGGCTGAAGTGGACGAGGATGTGCCGGATAGCAGTTCAGAAGGCAGTATTGATGTTGAAGTAGGTTCAAATACATATTTTAGTATTGTGGATAAATAGTGGAGTAAGAACTTGGTGGTGATTAAATTTAAATTATTTATATTTGGCCGCTCTCCTAAGAGATAAAATATTGTTAAGTTAAAATTAGAAAGAATAAATTAATTTTATTTATGTATATGGTAAAAGCGGTGATGACGTTCTTGAAAATTATGCGGTGCGTGGGAAACGGGAGTGTATTAACACTAGGTTCCCCTCTTTCCCCATGCCGCGTCTCTTTTCCTCTACCGTGTTTTGCGAGTTCACGTCAGTGCAAAAATTTATATTTTTAATAATTTTTTTTTACTTTAGAATGATGAACCAGAACAACAAGACAACCAATTCGGCGCAGAATACAAATGGTGCGGTGAGTGGAGAGTCAGAGCTACAGCGTTGCAAGAAACAGGTTCGATTCCCGCCATCTGCATGAGGAGAGTGTCCTACTGATGTGTGCCTTGGTGGGTATTCATGTGTATTTATATATACTAGAGAACCAATTGACGCTCAGGGGCGAGCTACTCTCCCATCCCCAGTGACGCTGTCAAGACCAATCCAGGTCAACAGCAATAAAGTCCATTCGGAAAAAAAAACAATTGACAAGTATAATAATATGTGTTGGCGTCGCCATAGCAACATGTATGCCACTTTATAAACATAAAAGTGTAAATACTGTCAAACTGATAGTGTATGTAATAATGTAATTTGTTTTATTTGTAGATTTCAAGTACTTTATGAGCATTATTATTGAAAAATATTAGCATTGTGCACTTCTACATATAAACTACAACTATAAGTGTGCCAAATTTCATATTTCTCCTTTACTTTTAAATATAAATGTCCATAAATACCAGAACTAGTAGGTTAAACCAAAGTAGAGATTTATACATTAACGGGAGCTAGTTTTTGAAACTGTGATGTGATGTTATATGATGATCACTGTATATTCTATTATAGTCTATGTTTCAAAGGTGGTAGACGGCGACGAGGACACAGAACTGTATGGCCCTCCACAATATTCCCCCTCACGGATAGCACCAGATGTAAGTAGAACAAAAACATTTGTTTAGTTTCATGTAGTATCCCACATATAGCAAGTCAAGCAAAGAGAACCTCTACACTTTGTTGACTAATTTTTCAAGGAATAATTTTAATCTTTCTTCTCACTAAATGGATGTTTTTTTCACTTTTACACGAAAACTACTATACGGATTAAGATGAAATTTTACAGGAACATAGCTTATACTTCAGATTAACACATAGGCCATAATTTATGTAACCATGTTGTATAATTTGGTTATATTCTATAACAATAAGTTTGAGCTGGTGAAGCCGCAGGTGGGTTGTTAGTTTTAAATAAAACAAATGCTAAATACAATACAAAGTAGTAAAACTGTATTTGAATCGGTGAAGCCACCTCTGAGATTAGCATGCACAAACATAATTTTTAAAATTATTGTTTTTAGTTTAGTTGTAGCATTGACAAATTATCGTTTTTCTGATATATCTTCTGTGTATAGAGTGCTCAGTTACAATTTTATTATGCTTCTGTATAGATATGTTATAATATATATATGTATATTATATTTTCAGGCAGAAATACCTCCCAACTCAGATGACATGGACACTCAAGAGAATCTAGAAGAATCTACAGACTACAAACCCAATGGTATAGTGGAGGCCAGTGCTGAAGTGAGTTAACAGCTTATATTCTTTATCTGTCTCTTTATAATAATATATGGTATACATATTTCTATCTTGCTCTGAAGAACAGAAGTAAATTTTATGTGGTATAAATAATATTCCATTCTATTCTGATTTGTACTCTTCTGTTCTTTTCCGTTATGTGCAATTCAATTCTATTAGCATTACATATTATCAAGTAGTGTTGAAATAAGTTAACAGTTCTTATTTGTCGTCTTTTACTGTCTGACATTGTATGGTAGTTTTGTTTCTATATCTGGTTCTAGCTTTGATTAATAGTTTAAAAAACTATGAGATTCTGTAGTACTCTATTATATTATGTTGCACTCCTTTCTAAAATCTTACTCTATTTACATTATAATATAATTACCAAAAAAAAATCGTTTAAGAATAATTTTTATTTATATTATTAAATATATATTACTCTACTTTCAGACACGAATACAGGCGTTAAAGGCTAAAATCAAAGATTTGGAAAGAAAACAAAATTCATCGTTAGAAGTGAGTCATTTAATAATAACTAGTGGTCCCCGCGTGGCTTGGGTTGTGTTATATTAATAGAGGCCCCCAATATTATTTTTTCTTATATTCCAGGTGCAGACACCGATCCGTTACAATTTTATTAGAAGGATAGATAATTATTATTACATAGAGGCTGTCGTGGCTCAAGTGCGACGGTAAACTATAAAAATATTTATTTTCATTTTCTCGCTCTGGTAACGAGGCGCGAAGCGCGAAAGCGCGGCGTTAAGTTCCGCCACTCAACACTTTTGTGTTTATTATTAAGATTTTTTATATTATTGAACCACAAATATTTACATATTTATAAAATGTACAGAAAAAGGTATTTGTGTACATTTTTAAATTATTTATAGAATAATTTTTTTTTTGTATGTTGCAGGCAAAGTGCTTGATCTGCCTCGGCCCCTACACGTCCCCCGCGGTGTCCATACAGTGTTGGCACGTCTACTGTGAAGTAAGTAAATAATATTTTACATTTTTTACTCAGTTACGTTAGCTATATGAAAAATAACCAAAAACTAATTTAATCTTATTATTTTTAGTTTATTTCTTTTATCTACTTTCGGCGGAGTTCTCGAAGCATTGTATGTTGATTGGCGAAATTTAACGTCATCGCATTTACAGTCGCACGGTTGTGCCCTAAATGCCGCGCTTTGCCACGTTACCAGAGGAAGGCAAGGAAAATATTAAATATTTCCTAACCCTGAATGGGAATCGAACCCACAACCGTCGCGAACATCCGCGCCACGACTGACCTCAAGTTGAAATAATAATAATTACAAGTTTTTTTTAGGTATGTTGGCTCCAATCATTGCGCGCTAAGAAAATATGTCCGCAATGCAACGCGATCACCACCACCGACCATCTCAGGAGGATATATATGTAGGTGTTACTTGTATATGCTGTGATTCATATGGGTTTGAGGTTCAAATTCATTAGTCAAATTCAAATTCATGTTATGTATGCTATAGATGATATATGGAATATCCAATACAAAAGGAATTATTCTAGTTCGTATTGTTTAAATAAACAAACACTAATGCATTGCAATATTGGTATTAGTTAAATGTTTTTTTGTAGTCTAAAATTCGACTTTAATATTTAAATTTATTCTTTGGCTCGCTATTTAACATTTTTCAATGAAACATATTTAAGAACTTTAAATACATTTTAAATTTGGGTCAATAATGTTTATTAAATAAATTGTCCGTTTTAAGTATTTTCATGTAAACTTTTAATAATTTAAATTCACGATTTTCTGATTGAATTAAAAAAATATATATTTTTTTATAACAATGAATTTGAATTTCAAAAACTGAATTTCAAGCATAAAATACTAAATTGAAATTTAAAACCTACCAAGGTAGACAGAGATATCTATAACTATAATTTTTGGAAAGACACACCACAAGTGAAATATTCTTTGTTTTTGTATTTAGGGACATTAGATCAAATGACAAATATGTATATTAAAGAATTTGATATTTTTACTTAATTTTTTTTTTCATTAGAATGAAAGTAAAGTTCATTAGCTTGTTTAAAAAAAGGAAGTTACATATTTTTTTTATTTTGATGTATTTTTGATTGGAAATAATAAGGTCAATATTAAAATTGAAGATAGATGTTTTTTTCATTATGTTTATTTAATAAATAAGTAATTAGTTAAAATTTAGTGTTATTAATTATTATTTTTGATTTTGCTCAAATTTATTAAAAATTATGCGTCATATACATATGATTATTTTTTATTGATAATGATTATAGCATTATATATTATACGAATCATAATACGTTATATATTAATGTATAAGAGAAAAAACTGAGTACAAATAAATCATCTTCACACTGTATCCTGCATACAGCAAAGTAGGCAGGGGGAAAACCTAGCGTAAACATTCCCTTTCCCATATTCCGCCGGTTTACGAAAAACTAATTATAACTATATGATAATAAATAAATATTTTTCAGCCTGATTGTAAACGTGTTGATTGTAGGTTCGGTACACACAATATAATATATTAAAATAATATAAAAAATAATATTAATATATTAAAATTCAAGTCTAAAATGGAAATGGGAAGGTCATGTTGCTCGGACAACAGATAATAGATGGACAAAGCGGCGTAACTAAATGGAAGGGCCCAAGTGGTAAAACAAGGTTAGGAAAACCTAAAGACCGCTAGATAGATGACATTAAAAAAATTGCTGGAAAGGAATGGGTACAGATGGCAGCAAATGAAAACGGACTCTCTTGAATATGTATTTGTTATAGTTTTAAGTTTGTGTTTTTTATTATCAAGTCATAGAAATAAAGGCTTATTATTATTATTTAATATTAAAATTATTTGCATGTCTTAATGCTTGCAAGACAAGGCATTGAGTTCAGCCTTCAATTACCGAAATTCAAGCGGAAATAGGAGAAAGGAGTGTTTTAACACTAGGTTCCCTTACCCTATCCTACTATATGCGGGATACAGCGTGAAAATAAAAATT
Source organism: Heliconius melpomene melpomene (assembly GCA_000313835.2). NCBI lineage: Eukaryota > Metazoa > Arthropoda > Insecta > Lepidoptera > Nymphalidae > Heliconius > Heliconius melpomene. The sequence goes on along the minus strand of HE670547.1, from coordinate 56,520 downwards.
GGTGATCAATATTTCACTGTATAAAAAAAAATACATTTTCTTATATGAGACTTACATCACTAGCTGCTCTGTCTACCTTAAAAAAGTAAATATAGAACTAACTGTAACATGAAAACGTTTAGTTATAATAAAGGTGTAAATGAACGTATGACCTGACTGCCTTTAAGAAGTTTGTACAATAATGAATAACTTAGAATTACTATTTACTGTGTAAATAAAAAGTATTTTTTTTATCTATTCACATGTTTTATTTCACTCCTCAAAAAAAGACGGTAATGTAAATAGTGTGACTGTAACGCGACGATTATGGGTTCGATCCCCACTCGAGGAAGTGAAATATTTGTTTACATTTATATTTCCATTTCTTCGCTCTGGTGTCGAGGCAAAGCGCGGTCCCCAGAATTCGGCAGAAAGTGGGGAACAGAGTGTCTTAACACTAGATTCCCTCTGCCTACCCTGCCGTGTGCGGGATAATATTGTATTCATTCTATATCGATATATTATATACATACATTAAAACATTATTTATTAAACACAATCTTATTTAAGTTACTTAACACTAGCTTCCCAGGTTCCCTTTGCATACCTTGCTAAGTGCGGGATACGTATGTGACTGTAAACGCGATCTTTGTAAATTCGATGCTCAAGAAGGAAAATGAATTAAAATGAATATTCTAAGAGAATGAAGTAGATATTACAATTTTAATATAAACATTTCTTTGAAAAAAAAACGCTTTAAATTTAATATTTTATATACATTAGAATGTAAAGTGAAGATTAAAGTTTTAAACCATATTATATTTTACATATTACAATATATTAATAATTACAATATATTAATGTGTCGAAGACAGAGTACATGGCCTGCGGGAGCCGGGACTCGAGCACCATCCTTATAGGTCCTGAGTCAGCCGTTAAGTCGGAGAAGTTCAGGTACCTTGGATCCGTTATGCACGAGTCTGGAGGCATCGATCACGATGTCCATGGCCGGATAAGCGCTGCCTGGGCCAAATGGCGGGAGGTCACTGGTGTGGTCTGCGACCGCAGAATACCGCCCAAGCTCAAGGGGCTGATATACAAGAGCATCGTCCGACCGGTTCTTTTATACGGCAGCGAATGTTGGCCAGCACTATCTCGGCACACTCAGGAGCTTCACGTCACGGAAATGAAGATGCTGAGGTGGATGTGCGGCGTAACGCGGTCTGACCGCATACGCAACACATTCATTCGAGGTAGTCTTGGGGTCCGTGACGTAGCGGATAAGCTCCAAGAGCGTCGCTTGAGATGGTTTGGCCACGTTACGCGCCGGCCTAAGAACTATGTCGGACGCAAGTGCCTTGCTATACAAGTTCCTGGGGCGCGACCTCCCGGACGCCCAAGGAAGCGCTGGTTGGATGTCGTGATGCAGGACATGAGAGCCAATGGTCTAACCACCGAGGACGCAAAAGATCGTGCAAAGTGGAGTAGCTTAAGTAGGAAGGCAGACCCCGGTAATAGCCGGGATTAATGCCAGGAAGAAGAAGAAGATTAAGTATTATTTTAGTTATAAAACAAAATAGTGAAATTAAATTACAATACAGTCTCGGAGTCGTGGCAGCCCTGAAGATAACCTTTATGAACTTTTGCATATAGGGGACTCGCGTTTGGGAAGAATATAATCAAAAGTTAGAAAATATCCTTAAATTAAATCTGTAAATTATCTCCGTTGCTTACTAAACCTTTTATTGTTCTATCGTGTATTAAATTATTTATATCGACATAATTATTAAAAAAAGCAATTAACTAATAATCTATGACTGCACTCTATTCTGTACATAATCATTAAAGTTGGTCGCGACTTGTGCCTGTGTTGTACCGAGGTGGTCGCGGGTTCTCGTACGCGGTATCTTCAGGTGCAGGGCGCGCACGTGTGCGTGGAGGGAGTTGGACTGGCTAAAGCGTTTGTTGCAAATATGACAACCGTAGGGCTTAGCACCTGTGTGTACCTGTAAAACGAAAGTTATATTTTTATATGAAAACAAACTTATTTTATTCAGATACAAATAGACTTGCAAATATGTTAGTCAATTTGTCAACGAGTGAACAAGTATTACGATTTTAAGAGAAGAAAAAGGACATATAAATGTATTCCGCCTTGTCTCACCCTAGCGTGCCTGGTGAGCGCTGGGCGCTGTGCGAAGGCGCGCGGACAGTGCGCGCAGGCGTGCGGGCGCTCGCCGGAGTGCTTGCGAGAGTGCGCGCGCAGGCGCGAAGCGCGAGCAAACGCGAGCCCGCACGCGCCGCACGCGTACGGCCGTTCGCCCGTGTGTCGCCGCTGGTGGTAGCGCAGCGACGCTAGCGACTGCGGACAGATATGTATTCAAAATCCACCTTCCGTTTTATTCATAAGAAAAAGAAATATTTATAATGAATCATGAAATAAAAATTAAGGATAAAATGGCGAACAGGGTCATGGACGGGATAGAAAGCATCCCAAGGCGGTCTGTCACCGGATAATTAGTTGGATACGCACGACAACCTGCACATAATTCCTGTCTATAAAAGAAATAATTTATTCATAATATTTCTACATTTTTTAAAATAATCTTCCGAAATAACAAAGTATAACACTATTTCTTATGTTAAGTCATTTACAGTGACTATAACAGGCAATTAATTTAGTACCACAACATATTTATTCCCGTAACCGAAAATTTTATACAGTTATTTCAGGTTTGTCACTCATCGTTACATTTATTTACATCTAGGGTACCTCAAGGCCGAAGGCCTCACCAAAGTATTTTCAGATTTACCATCTCTTTTTTTACCGGTAACATTTGGCATATTATGTTTAGAAAGTATTTCAAATCTATGAAAGTCAAAATTCAAAATTCTGAAGGTTATATCTAAATTACAAAGTCATGTAAAATAAAACTTTGCATGTGGAAACCTTTCTCAACGTTCAATAACATAATATCATATGATTTGCACCATTTTACATATCTATGCAAATAATTGTGTTGTAGAACTACATATTTGTAAGATTGAACAATTCATTAGAAACTACAAAATACTATTGGTTCATATTAATATTATTTTGTATGATATAGTCCATTTATATATAAATATAAATGGTCCATATATTAATTATATTTACGCAATAACATTAAATATATTATGTATACGAAATAAAAAAGATTCACTCAACAAAGGATAACCAGCCAAAACCCTCTCATAACATCCTAAGAAATATATTTTAATTACCAAATTTAAATGACCGTGCGTGTTGCAAACACTCACCGTGCACTTCTTCCCGCAGATCTCGCATATAATATTTTTGTTGTATTTGAGGCCAAGGTGCATTCTCCGTATGTGATTTTGTAATTTGGCACGACTTGTGAAACTTGCTTTACACTGTAAATACAAATGTTAGCTTGTTTTATAAGATGCTTTTATTATTTTCGGCTGTATCTATATAGATACAGCTGTTATAGTTTTTTTGTACTTTTTTATATTAGAATAAATTCAGTTCAAGTTTAATATTGGACACACTCTGACCTGGTCGCAATGGGCGCGCGCGGGGGCAGGCGTGGCGGTGTCGGGGGGCGCTGGGGGCGGTCGCAGAGCGCGCGTATGCGAGCGCGTGTGTGCGTGGCGCATGCTGGCCGACACTACCGCACCGCATATAGCGCACGCCGACCTGCGGACACCACCACACGTGTAAAGTAAGTGTATTAGACATGGTTCTCGTATACTTGACAAGTGTACGAGTTTTAGAATCAGTTTTAGAAGGTATCCTACGTCTAAAGTGATTAATTTTAAATTAAAATATTTTAATTACTACCTGCGTATTCAATCTAAAACTTCTCCTCTACAAACATATGTCATAATGTTTTAATATATACTTACTCGCTATTATACAGTATGTGTCGTCGCGATGTGAGCAGGTGTCTCACGCGGGCTTTACTATTTGCGAACACTATACAGCAAGTGCTGCAAGTGCGATCACTCTCAGGCTCTGAGGGGGGCTCTTGTTTCTACAACATTGTTTACAATATCAATAATCGGGTTACGAAGTGTCTAAACACTAAATTGGTTCTTACAAATAGCAGGATAAACAAAAGAAACCTAGTTGTTGGAGTGGCGTAGTGAGGGGAGGGGGTCGCCAAAGGGGGTGGGGCACCAAATACTCCGAAAAACTATTTAAACATACTCGTACATATAAAATTATATTGGCCTGCCGAGGGATATCATCCCCCCCTCCCCCTCAGCCCCCGACTCCTGAGCAGCCTCCTCGGTCGCTGGTCGCCTAGCTGGGCCTCCCTTGGGGCAACCAAGGGTCTCACTCGGCTGGGCTGACCGCCCAGGTGGCAAACGCTCATCCCCCCCCTACACCCCAACAAGCCTCCAATACCCAGTGCCTGCCTCGGCAGCCACAACCCCACCGGGCCTAGTGCCCACTCCAACGACATGGCCATCGTAATGACCACCGCAAGAGACCACGGTCAGAGGGCTGTTGCCTGCAACCGTTTCCCAGCGCCACGGCGCCGGAGGAAAGAACTTCCAACTTCCAATTATATTGTGTCCGCCTGGGGGGCGCTGTAAAAGTATTTTGCGTCGGGCGCAATTTAAACACGATACGCCATTGTGTTGAGTGGCAGAACTCAACACCGCGGCTTGGTTGTTATCAAAGCAAAGAAATTTAATATTTTAAATTTCACTACATTCTTTTTATCTAATTTACTAGATACAGAAGACGAATAAAAATAAATAAAGGGCTTTTCTGTTTGTAAACATATATATACAGCAGACTATTGAATCTACAATATTTAATATTATATACAACATACAATTATGTGCACTAGAAATTAGTTATTTATTATTGTCAGAAGATGTGAATATATTTTCACTGTAAAAAATTTATATCGAAAAGTTGATTGCTCTAGAGACTATGTCACCAAATAATGTGAATTCAATCATAAAATAAATCTTTCATAATTAAAAAAATAAATAAACGAAAAAGCAATACAAACCTGGAACCTATGCGACTTGCTCATATGCATAAGTAGTCCATGACCGCGCGAAAACGTATCCCCACATAGTGGACACGCTCGTTCCCTACTTTCCCCCTCATCCACGCCCACCCCCACTCCCGCTGGACAACGACGCGCGTGGGAGAGGAGAGACGTGGGCTTACTAACCGTGGGCAACAATAGTAGAATGTTAGAGTTAATTATGAACCAAATCTTAATATATTTTCATAATAATAATTATTATTACTATTTAATGTGTTAAAATCAAATATGAACTAAATGTAAATAGGCTAAATATGATTGGTTGTCAGTTTCACTTTTATTCTTACATGGATACAAAGTGTCATGGATGTTATGGTGTACAAGGTGTCTCACATGGATGTTGATGGTACAAAGATTTTTTAGCTTCACGCTGTATCCCGCACATAGCATAGTACGCACCGCCCATTTTTCATTCATTGAAATAATCCATTCTCTGAGTGGCAATCGAACCCACAACCGTCTCGTATACAGCCACATTTTCAATATTTTTGCATTGTATTTTCAATATTTGTTTTTTGTACTAGTCCACCAGTCACCTATGTTGTAATATATACATAAATACTTACGTAAACACGCGTCCACACGGCTGACACGGGTAAGTGTGACCATCGTGCCATTGCTCGTGGGCTTTTGCTTGGTGTCTAAATAAAAAAATGAAGAATAAAATCTTATAAATCTATTTTAAACGTATATTTAAAATATAAATTGAAAACATGCATATGTATTGCCGCTGTTGAAAAATTAAAACTTCCAATAACATTTTCCGTTTCGTTGTTACGATTTTCTTAAAAGTTACTTAGAAATTACTACAATGGTATATTTAATATGCAAAATTAATTATGTGAGAATATGTGATAGTCAACACTAGTCGTGTTTTATTGTATAATGCAGTGTGTACAGTGTACAGTATACACTAACTTGGTCCTCGCGAGGTGCGGACAGCGCGCGCACGCGTACCTACGCACGTGTGTGGCGACGTGCGCAGCGAGCCGCTTGTGGGACGAGTAGCGGAGCTGGCAAAGCGGGCACGCGTGAGGACCACTCATCTAATGGGGCATGGGGAAGAAAAAAAATATATATAATCACACAAAATATTCTAAAACAAGTAGTGTCTAGTGTTAAAATCGAATATTCTCTTCATGATTTACATTTTGTAAGAATTTTAAGCATGACACGAAGATTAGTAGGTGTGGAAGAGTGGGAACGAGTGGGGACCACGCATTTTGTAGGGCACGGAGAAGGATCAAATTAAAATAATAGCTCCTTACCCATTCGCTTCTTACTCAAGGAAGTGAAATATTGATTTATGTTCATATGTCCATTTCTTCGCTCTGGTGTCGTGACAAAGCGCGGCGTTGAGTTCTGCCACTCAACACGCAGCCAAAAGCAGAATGTGGGGAACGGATTGCTTTAACAAATAAGCTAGGTTCCTTCTGCCTACCCTGCTGTGTGCGGGATACAGCGTAAAGCTGATTTAATTTTTTTTTTAGATTAATTAAAAGTAACAATGTGAACGTTTAGGTCGATCATCCACCTCTATCGTTCGTTACGCACTCTCGCTCACACGCTTGGCTTAGGCGGAACATGACAATGAGTCAAGTTGAGCTTTTTCGTGCATCCGGCCTTTATCGATTTATACGACGTAATCACGCCAAAAAAAATGGCAGTCCAAATACCACCCAACGTGAAATCTCTCAAAATTTGGCGATTAGGGATCAGGGAGTGTCCTAGGACTAGGTTCTTCTCCTCGTGCTAAAAAATGTAAATATATAATTTATTACCTCATCATGTTTCTCCTTATGTCTTTCAAAAGCTACAGGATCCACAAACCCTCGGTAACATAAATCACATTTAAAGGGTGAATTTATATAATTTTCTGATTTGGAACGTTCCAGCATTTCCATTTTCTGTTGTTCTTCGTCTAATATAATTTCTTTGGCATCCACTTCTGTTTCTGAAAAGAAAATAAAGAACAATTTTAATACAAATAATGAAATTATTAAAAAAATTAACTCTGGCACTGATACTAATATTATGTATTCAATCTTATACAATAACTAGTGGACCCGGACGCGGCTACGCCTGCTTAAACTATAAGAATATTTATTAAATATATTATTTTCAGTTTTCAATAGAGTTAGTAAGAAAATATAAGCTTAAATAATCAAAAAGAATAATAAGTAGAAACATATTATTAGCAAAAATATCTGAGAAATTGAAATGAACCAACATAAGAAGTAAAAGTAACTAAACGATATTGTTAATATTAGAAAAAGTACCTAAAAACCGTACAAAAACGACCTAAAAACATAATTTTTAGCAGCAATTACAAATAAAATAAGAAGAGAACCAAAGTGTATATTAAATTAATTATAAACAGCAAATAAAAATGTATGAAAATTTATAAAACCGTCAACGTCATCTGCCCGTTCGCGTCGGTCATACTATGCCGCCCGAAGGCTAGGCCATTTCGAATCAGTGACATCTCCTTAATTATTTATTAGAATGTTATACAGTAAACTATAATTTCAATCTAGATAAAATGCTAAAAGTGACTATTATATTTCTTTTCATAAGGATCAATATCAAAATGTCGCGGTAACGGTTGCGTAGCGACGCGACGTTTGTTATTAACATGGCAGAATAAATTGCATGTCAAATTAGAAAGTACCTTTAAATATTAT
>HE670547.1:36294-48682 GCA_000313835.2 Heliconius melpomene melpomene | reverse complement strand
CGTTACGCACTCTCGCNCACACGCTTGGCTTAGGCGGAACATGACAATGAGTCAAGTTGAGCTTTTTCGTGCATCCGGCCTTTATCGATTTATACGACGTAATCACGCCAAAAAAAATGGCAGTCCAAATACCACCCAACGTGAAATCTCTCAAAATTTGGCGATTAGGGATCAGGGAGTGTCCTAGGACTAGGTTCTTCTCCTCGTGCTAAAAAATGTAAATATATAATTTATTACCTCATCATGTTTCTCCTTATGTCTTTCAAAAGCTACAGGATCCACAAACCCTCGGTAACATAAATCACATTTAAAGGGTGAATTTATATAATTTTCTGATTTGGAACGTTCCAGCATTTCCATTTTCTGTTGTTCTTCATCTAATATAATTTCTTTGGCATCCACTTCTGTTTCTGAAAAGAAAATAAAGAACAATTTTAATACAAATAATGAAATTATTAAAAAAATTAACTTTGGCACTGATACTAATATTATGTATTCAATCTTATACAATAATATTCTGAAAGAAGGAAGGAAGGAAGGAGACAAATTGTGTTTTTCAGGGACAGAGAACCCTCTGCTCTATCAGCTTGGCGTGATGATTCGATTTCATCAAGTGGGCGAAGCCGCAGGTTAAAGTTAGTATATTATTAAATAATACTTACTTCTTCGATATTTCCTTACTTTCATATCTTTTTCTTCTGTACACTTCTTTATATTTTTCTTCATACTAATATCGACCAATGGCAAGTCATCTTCTGAATCAGTTATATTTGTTTCATCTAACTTAAAGTTTACTTCATAATCTAAGTGAGTATTTATTTCTTCCTTTTTGTGGATATTTATTTCGTTATCTAAGTTAGCCTTTTCATCATTGTCTGAGTCGGAGAATGAATCTTTTATGTTATCTATTTCTATATTTTCTTGGCATGTAAGAGCTTAAAGGTGAAATACCAAGATTTTTTTAAAAAAATATTTAGACTTTAAGCATTAGTTTTGGAGTGCATATTTAAAGTTATAAAATGTTTTACAACATAATGAAACAAACACACAATAAAAAAAACAAATTCAGGAAACATTACATGTTCTGTGGCGTTAACTTAAAGTTATTTAATTTATTTGGTATAGAGACATATTTTCTTAATGTATAAATAATTGTTTTGGTTTGTATTATATATTTTTTAAATGAAACTATTTAACTGGATTAATTATGTATATTTAGTGTTAAATGTATTTAATTTTCTTTTTTTAAAGGTGAAGACAAATTTTAACTGAATCTCTTTTTTACGTAAATTGTCCTATTATCTACTATTCAAAATGTGTGATCTATACAACATGACATTGGTAAAATGATTTGTGCTCAATTGGCACATTTGGAACATCATAATCAAAGAACAGCACTCAACTCATTTAAAGTATTTTATTAATCCTTATATTGTTTTACTATTAAGCCACATTATGTAATTTTTTGACATAAATTGTAGCCTGTGTTATTTTGATGTATAAACAATATTACTGTAAAGTTTTGTATAAAGCAATTCAGTAGTTTTTGCATGAATGTGCAACAAACATCTATCTATTCTATCCTCATAAACTTTTACATTTATAGTATTAATAAGATCAGAAAAGAAGTACACATATGAGTATACAACACAAACAGTTTTTATAATACAAGTAGTAATTACCTATATGTTGAATATCATGTAAAATGTCTTCATTCTCCTCTGTTTTAACTTCAGCAAGGACTTTATTGTTACAGTCAATTGGATCAAATTTTATATTAATTGTGGATGATTTTGATAGTTTATTGAAATTTTGTAGTTGATTTGGCTGAAATAAAATTAAATTGGTGATTAGTATATAAATAATTGTTATTATTATTATTAAATAGCTAATTAATATGTAAAATTAGTAATTTTTATTATAGTTTTTAAAATTAGAACTTAATTACACTTTTTTGAGATTGCATGTTTGTAGAACTACAAGTGGAAGATTGAACCTTTAAATATAAAAAAAATGCTTACTTTTACATTACAGTGCACAGCTTCTTTTAACAATTTATCAGCAATGATGGCTTGTTTGCATAAAATATAACATTTTTTGAGTCTTGCAAAACAAATATAGCAGATTTTACTAATATCTGTGTAGTTTAGCTGAAATATTTAAAAAAAATATCAAGAAATTGATATAAAATATTTATAGAAGACACTGATTATCTTTCATATATCATTTTGATGTGTATGTTTCTCACCCTACTACACTAAACAACTTGACCAATTTGGTTAAACTTTTCTGTATATATTACTATTGGTTTGTAGATGGTTTGAAAACTACTTTTGGAGTCAGTATTTGTTAGTAACCAGATTAAGAAATATTTGTTTAAACTATGTGTTTTAATACATAATACAGTATTATTAACAGCTACAATTATTGAACTTTGGTATAGCTGAAAGGAACAATAAGCAAAGGTAAACAGGTTATTAATGTATCTTTAAAAAATAATAGTCTTTAGCCAAAATTGTCTTATTTTCCTGTAGAAGTACACAATGCACAGCAAATGCACTTACTAAGAATGGAAAAAGAATATTATTGAATATTTTATTAAAGAATATTATATTTTTTACAGTAAAAAATCGATACTTACATCAATATCCGTTAATTTCTCAAAAATAGCTTTCAATGGAGTATTGGATAAACACAATAAAGGTAAATCTTTACTACTTAAACATATTCTACAAATATTCAATTTATAATTATTATCATTCGCGTTCATTTTTTTATATCTTCTTTGATGTATTTATTCAATAATAATGAGTCTTTAGAAAAAAAAATAAATTAAAAAAAATCAAGTTTAATTAAAATAATACTTTATAGGTATATGCATAATAAATATTTATTTAAATGCTTTTATAATTTGATTTCACCATTATATATAAAATATGACAGCTACATAAACAATACAACCGCCATTTTTTGTTTTTCTTTTAATATGATTTTGTGCTGCCTGATGAAAAAAATAATAATAGACAAATGGGGAAATAATAAAATAGTACAACAAAATAGTAGTAAATAGGAAGTTTTAGATTTTAAGTAATATTTTCTCTTGAGGTTAATGGTAAGCCTTGTTGCACCGGGAGGGAATGATAATAATGATAAATAAACAATCTATAATTGTTCATATTTTACAAATATTAATATTTAAAAATATAACTTATAAATTGTACATTACAACTTTTAATTATACTTAAGTAGTCGTAACGAAAAATAAATAAGGAATAATAATGGAATATCTCTTAACAAATATTAAAAAAAACTGTGACAGCTACTGGTAATTAAATGAGTTACGTAGATTTAATATATGTACATTGCCATCTGCAGTTTTCTTATAGTCTTTTAGTAAGCCTTTACAATGTTTATTCCGAGTCTGTCTTTAATTAACTGCTGTACGCTAGATGACAGCACTTAATTGTAGAACGCGTTAATAAAATGTTTTGATTGTATACTTATATACTACATCATATAATGCACACTACATATATACTACATATATACTACATCTATACTACTATAATAAAGCGAAAGAGTTTGTTTGTTTGCTTAAACACTAAAATGTCTGGATCTAATGGTCCGATTCACTTTCTTTTTGTTTAGTATGAGAGCTGCATTCTTTAGAAGTACTATAGGCTATATAACATTATGGTGTTAGCCTACGGAATAACAATAATAAGGAACGCCATCGAATTGTTTTAAAATTGCTTTGGACGCTTGTGTTGCACACATAGTTGATTATATGTCAGTACGCTCCAAAATATTTAATTTTATTTGATCTAAAGAAAAATCTGCGACACCATAATATATCTATCTACCTATTATAAATAGGTGACAATATACAATACGCATTTTGTGACAAAAAATAATTGAGAATTGTAAGATGATATTTCATCGATTTTTATTTCACATGTTTATTGAAAACTTACGAGTGACAGTTATTTTGCCATCATGGAAATTTAATGAAGATAATCTTCGGCTTTTATAGCATGTAATTTGGATGTATACTTTCGAAAAAATGTAAAAAATACTTCTACGTTCTGTTTACGGCTGCAAGCCTGGGCTCGAGCCCGGGCTGCGGGGGGCGCCTTTGCCGCTGATGTCGTCGTATCATACAGCCGCGTAGTGATTGAATGTATCAATCTATTGGCAAATGCAGCATAATAAACTTATTATAGTTTATATGCGGGCGAAGCCTCGAAGTGCGCCTGAGGAGCCTTTAGCTAGTCCCTCTGTCTTGAGCCTTTTTTCATCTGTTTTTCAATTATTAGAGTTTAAGTTTAATAGGATTTCTCCGAAGAGATATAAATTTTTATCAAACATAATGAAATTCTTTATGACATTTTTCTATGATTTTAATCTTTAAATTGACAAAATTACGCGACAAGGCGAAATTGCGGCAAAAAGAAATTACGCCCAGAAATTAGGCCCAGAAATTACGGAGAAATCAACGGTCAAACATAAAAAAATATAGTTAACGAATATAGAAGCTCCTCCTTTGAAAAAAGAAGTCAGTTAAAAATAAAAATGCATTTTGTAAACAAACGAGTTTATTTCGTCTCTATCAAAAGAAATTCGACTTATCTTCGATCACGTTATTTCGTCGTATAAACTATTCATATAATATAATTTTATTTACAATAATAATAGTAATAATAATAAACGCAGTGCGACGGGGCCCTGGGGCGGCGAGGCGGCGGGGCGGCGGGGCGCCTAGACAGGCGGCGGCGGCGGGCGCGGCTTGGCGGCGGCGTACGCGATCTCGCTGAGGCGCACGTCGATGGGCGCGCGCTCGTCGTACAGCGTGGGCGCCTGTAGGATGATGCCGGCCGACCCCACCAGTACCGCCAACGTGAAGATCCATAGGAACAGTCGGTCCAGGACCATCGCCACGTACTTCCAATCCTCTTTCACCTGCAGACGACATGTGGGCTCGTGTAGATACGTTCATAATGTACAAAAGATACGACTGGAGTAAAGTGATTATTAATAGAGATGTGACGTGGAGGTCTTACCCGCGTCGACTCTTCTTCTTTCCTCGTCTGGTCGGCGATATAGTTAATGCCATCAATAGCCTTGTGCAATTCGGGGCAGCGGTGCCAGCGGCGCAGTGCGTCGCAGAGTGCGGGCGCGTCGTGGAGGCGGCACGCGCCCGGCGACGGGGAGCGCTCGCCGCCTGCCGCCGCGCCCAGTGCGCTGGCAGACCCCATACTCGATCCCATGCCCGCCCCCATGCCCACTGGACCCACGATTGGGGACCAGCCTTCGCTTGTTACTAGACCCGCGCTGAAAACATAGCATAAATACTATTAATTGTCATCTGCAGTAAGTATTGAAAGAAATTATTTAATAAATGAAATTTTTTGTTCAAGCTTACAAACGACTTCGATGTGGATCAAGGCGGTAATGCGGACGTCTCATCACAAGAAGACGCGGAAGGACGTGAATGAACACGCGGCGCACCCACGGCGCCATCGTATGCGTTTGCGGTGAACGAAAGTGCACGTTGAGCACAACAACAGTCACACAGATACTGTAAACACGTTAGATATTGTATCAATATTAAAAATTAATATCAAAAACAACCAGACAAGCGCGAGCCGGGCTAGCCCACCAAGGGTTCCATACAAATATTGGAGTTCTCGAGCTTTTTATAAAATTCAAATTAGCTAAGCTAGTTTGAAAGCTCGAGGGGCAGCGTCAGCTCACCAGCTCAGCAGCTCGCAGCACGAAATACCCTATTAATTCTGATTCCTTTCGTAGTGTTGAAATACGCGTTTTTTGCGATATAACCGGCTATATATATTTTTTAAGTTAATGTAGAAATACAATTTTACAGGAAATTACAGGGCCGTAGATCAGACCTATGGCCCTACAATACGGTTTGAATTTTAACTCAATATCTCCAAGTGCTCCTGAGGCTAAAGGCTCTTGACAGACAGACGGACAACAAAGTGAGTTTGTCTTTTTTCTATAAATGGTACGGAACTCTAGAAACAAATTATTTTTAAAAATAAATCTATCTTACCTAAAAGTATCGAGGATCATTGTAAAAAGCACGAACTTTCCGAGCAACGGTACAACAAGTGAGGTAGGTGGTATAATTTCAGCGAGCAACAAGAAGAACACGGTGAGTGAGAGCAGGATAGAGATGGAGAGGGACACCTTCTCGCCGCTGTCGGAGGGGAGGTAGAACACCAGCACGGTCAGGAACGAGATGCCCATACACGGTATGATCAGGTTCACCGTATAGAACAAAGTCTTACGCCGCATCGTTATATTGAACGTTATATCCAAATATGGCTCGTCGCAGCATGTGTAGAACTTTTCATTTCTATATAATAAACATTATTTTAAATTAAAAATCTAGTTAATTTAAGAGAATAAATAAAAGTAGCTACTAATGAAAATGTAGGGTTTTCATTTCGGAACAACCTATAGTAACATGTTATGCTTACCTCACTGCAGGAACCTCCAAGATATCCCACTCCACGGAGGTATAGAATTCACTAAGGTCGACGCCTAGTTCCACCACGTTAGTTCCGCGCGCTTCATCAATATGTCTTAAATCCACCTAAAACGTTAAAATGTTACATAAATAACACATAAATCGTAGTTTATACTGAGGTAAATATATATATTTGTAAGAAAATAATACCTGAAAACCATCATACGTCCAAGATCCAAATTTCATAATGCATGTCTGTTGATCAAACGGAAAGTACTCCACATCAATCTCACAGGAGGACTTGTAAATAGCAGGAGGACGCCATTCCACGCGGCCGGTGTAGTTGAGCGTCGCCTTAGTGGCCAACGTCACCTCAAAATTTCCATCAGCACTAAAATTAATGGAATTAATTATTTCTCTTACTTTACTTATGGACTAAATACAAGAAAATGCCAAAAACATTACTTATTATAAAGTACTATATCTGGTCGCCAGATATGATCAGAGGGCACGTGGAGCATCTCCACGCCACCGTACTCACGCGGTTCCCATGACAGCTTATAATCGTACCAACTCTGCAAACGACAGAATTAGGATTAATATCCTACTTTAATAAGTTTAATTGTTACGTTTCTTTTATTCTTTATTGTTCTATAAATTTCCTTACCTGCTCTACCCAAAGATTTGTTGTCATAATTTGATTCTTCAAATTCTGCAATGACATAGTAGTTAGTGTTATTTCTATGTTATAATTTATTGATTGCTATATATATTTTCACAGACATAAGTTTAAATTGATGTAAAAAAACAAAAGCTGGTATACAAAAAAGCAACTCACAACGTCAATAAGCTGGCTGAGTTTGAGTTTGATGCGTACGGTGAGCGCGTCGCTCACGTTAAGTACGGGCCGCACTAGCTTATTGTAGTTGCTGAGCAGATCGTCATACAGCCGCTTCGCGTCCGGGTTCCCAGCGCACCCTGCACAAATACACACAACACAGGTTTGACTGACTGACACACTGACTGACAGAATGGACTGGCTGTGGTCAAGGGGTCATGGGGTCCTACCGGCGAGCAAGAGCGCCAGCAGCAGCAGTCGCGCCGCGCGGGCGGGCAGAGCGCGTGCGCGCATCGCGGCGCGCACATGGCGTCAGTGCATCGCGCGTCGCGCCGCCGCCCGCTACACGCCGCCGCCCGCGCCGCCTGCAACACCACGCCGACACCCTCGCTGCGTGACACCTGACAACCAGAACACTTCTAATTTGTCATCTCACTACTATTTGTGCTTAAACATCTACAGGTCACCTAATTTGCCATAGTGTACAAGAAAAAGTCTAAATTAAAATCTATGATATATAAGTGATGGAACCTAAATCTGCGCTATGGCTGAGCGCGCTAAGAAGTTTCAAACATTTCGTTTGAACGAATGGAGACAAAATCCCAACCATGTGGTCCATTTGTAGACGTATATACCAAATGCCCTACTAATCTTATTTTGTTGGCTAATTTCTTAAATTACCTATTGTTCCAAGCGTAATCTAGCATAATCTACGTAAATAAGTTTTTATCGTAAGGTACAAAGAGGGCGACTAGCAATATATTTTTATCATGTAAACACGTTATAAAAATAGTATTGATAGTCGCAGATATTTAGAAACCAATCATGGAGCAGGTACAAACGTGCGATTGTAAGCGCGCTAGGTTGTCTGTGGATACGATTCCCACTCGAGGAAATAAAATAATTAATATTTAAAGATATGAATCTTCCCTTTGGTATAGAGACAAAGAAAGGCATAAGCACGGAAAACGCTGAAAGGCAAATTTTATAAATTGTGCTGCAGCAACCGACATCTGAGTAATTTGACTAATTTTAAGTACGTATTGCAACTGCATCTTGTCATGAATTAGATGTAAAAATTCCCATACTATATTTTTTACCAGTTTTATAAATATAAATTATATTTATTAAATTAGGAGTAATCATTTATTGCTTTCGATGATTTCCAAACTTTTAAACCTTTTCTGTTTTACATAGGTTTAATTTTACGAAATTTGGTTGTTATTAGTTTTTTCAAGAAGACTAAATGCATTTTGTGCGAGATTAAAGTTATGTATTAACGTTAGAGATCATGTTGTCATGGAGTCGTTTGATTAATTGCCTATATTTTTTTTACATAATTTGTATTTTCATAGTAATGAAGTAAATCATATATAATTAATATAAAGTATGAAATGGGGGATGGAGGGCTTGCCCACAGCGACCCTTTTCAATCCTTTTGATTTTTGTGCAATTTATGCTGGAAAATATGAGAGCTCCCAGACGATTAGTGAGATGCAGTCATCGTGCCTTTGTATAAAGGTTTGATTAGGTTGGGTAGTATAGTTTATTCTAAAATATTAGAGAGATCCGAAAGGCTGTTGTGGGAGACCCAAGGAGGCTTTAGACATGGAAGTGAGTGTATGAATCAGATCTTTTCTCTCTGCATGACTACGAAAAACTTCTTGTCCGTCAACCAAAAAATTGTGTCCATTAATAGCCTTAAAGGCGTGGCGGCGTGTTCTCTCCAAATCAACAGTATTTACGTGGATTGTGCGAAATGTGAGCAGATTGCAGCATCAGCCTACCATGTCAGCTTGGTTTTTCAATTTGTATTTAGATAGCTGTCTTCAAGGTGTGAAACAAAGTGACATGGGAGTGAAAGCAGGTAGAGTCAGCTTAGCTGATCGATCGATCAATAAAGAGATACAGAGAATGGCAAATACTAGTGAGGATGAAGAAGAACGTGCTCAGTTGGCTTGGGCATACGAAGGTATGGCAAAAAAGATTTATGAAGGAAAAGTGAGCGGTAAGTAAGGTAGAGGGAGATCGATGTTGGCATCCGTAAACATAGTATTAAAAATACTGGAGTTCGAATTAAAATCGATTTTTTCAAATAGATTTTTTTTATTATTATTTCTGAAAATAATTTTCATTGGAATACAACTATTTGATTAAGAAATTTCAAGTAGATTATTAAATAGTGGAATTAATAAATAAGCATTGTCATGAGCAATTTATTGGACAGCTTTACAGCAAATAAAGAACATATATTTATGCGTGTAAGTCATATTTCCTAAGTAAAATATGACATGACGACTGACTAAAATAAGAATAATTAAATTTAAATTCATGTTACTAAATTGACAGAGAATCTGTAAACTGTACGTCTGTCTCGTCAAAAAATTAAACGACACAAATTAAATAGTATTGTATATTTAATGTTCTTTTTGTGTTTTGGAATAGACGGTTAAATCATAGTAATAAATTACTAAATAGAATACGAGACATGAGTATATTCTATGCTATAGATAGAGTTATCTCACCATACCCTGCTCCATTTTAATCAATTTAAGGTAAAAGTGACATCGCAAGTCATGGACGCCTTTAAATGAAAAAAATAATGTTTAACATGATGCGAAGAAAGAAGCATTAGATAACTACATACTTGAATTAACTAAAAATAAATAAATGAAAATAATTGTTCTTTAATGAGTAAATTTAATGATTTCTAGAATTACTTATTTTACATGTTTTTTTCTATAATATTTACGCATCATATTGCATATTAATATTTTTGCAGGACGAAACATACACTACAAAATTATAATGTGTTTGTTCTTGCGAGAAACGTGCACGACGATACATTGGTAGCTTCACTTCTTTTTGTATCTTCCTTGTATCCCTAACAGGGTAACCAGAGAGAAGAGAGCACTAAACGTTGCGGTCCATGCATACCTCTATCACCTCGTGGACTGTCGTCAACCTTTTCAAACATGTCCTTCGGGGGCCCTCATACTGTTTATTGACCTTTCTCCAGTATCATTTCTATATTTTCGTAGGTCAACTGAATTCTCCCCCTACCACTCTTACCGCTCAATTTTCCTTCATATTTTTTTTGCCATTCGTTCACCACTCATTTGTCCGACTTGTCTAAACCACCTGATGACGTCCTCTCTAGTATCTGCTATCCTGTGTATCTCTTACATACTCTTCATTACGAATTCCATCAGTTAAACTGACTCCACATATCTTACGAAGAGATCGCGTCTCCACAACATTCATATTTCTTTCATTCTCCTTCTACATTGAGACATTGGTGATTGTTATCAAAGGTTAGGGTGTACCAATTTGCTAGAAGGGATTTTATCAAACTTTTAATGATTTTACCACGTGGAGACACTCCTACATTAATCTTATTATTATATTGAGATATCACACAATTTTGAGGCCTAGGACGAGGACTAGTTCTCCTTTCGGAGGAATGATTCCCGTTCTAGTAGACGAAGCGTAGAGATAGAGGCGGAGAGTTGTAACGAATATAGTAAGATCGAATAAATTATTTCAAGCAACCATTTCTTTAAAGTTCCATTCATTTTTCCATCTATATTATGAAGTAGCTGGTCTCTAGTTCCACATTTTAGACCTTTGTTAACTAAAAATCTATTTTATTTCTGCTTTAATCTGATGGCTTGATTACTTTTCGCTAAAAATATTTTTTCACGCCCAGATAATTTTTTATTTAATTAATCAAATTGCTTTGTGGTAACGAACTGTATATATTCTTACTAAAAATCTATACAAGGATCCTGTTTCAAAATGAATTTTCTAAAATTTATCTTTTTAATTTTGAAGTGATACGAAGTTTAACAAAATAGATGCTGTTGATAAAGTTTAAATAATAATAAATATTAATATGTAATGTTATTTTAATTTCCCTAAGATTACTTAGGATAAATTGAGTACAGACACAGGTTCCATAAGGTCCAAAAGACTGTAAGGGAATAATATGAAAATGTATATTACATTTCAATTCAACATTTTAATTTCAATGCTCTCAATAGAAAGAGAAATTGGATTATTGTCGATAACGATTATAATTGATTAGAATATTTAAAACTGAATATGACCGACCGACTAATAACTTCTACGTAATCCTTTATTGTTGATTTTTTGGTTTATTTCACTGTTTTTTAATTACAAGAGTTTAGTGAAAATATATAATAGATGTTATAAGCATATTAAAATTAATTCTTTTACTAAAAAACAGAAAATTAGAAGTAGTAGTTCTAAATAATGTAGATTATGTAATGTTTAAAAGAATCTTATGTTACAATACCTTACATATTTTCATAATGTAGAAATTTAAAATTTAAAACTATTTATACCATAAATTTAAGGAAAGTTCTCGCAGATAAAACGAGCCTTTTTAATCTTAACTATATCGAAGTTTATATGAGACATAGTAAATTATTACATATTTATGTGTTCATTTTTAAACCTGCTTTAAATTACAAATCTCTCGTCATTTTTATATTAATTTGCAAACTAGGAGCAAAGATTATCATTTTAAGCATTTCATAATTACGACCTATGCTTGTTAGCGAGCATAGTCATAATCGAAGATCAGAGAAATTATGAGTTTATTATTTATTATTTTAAATGCAATATAAATTGTCATAAAAATTATATTTCGATATAGGTATATAAAATGTGTTCTCGGTATTGATAGAATATTACTGTTTCCACTTAAATAATTTCCTTTTAAAAATTATATTATTTCATTAGTTTTCTTTGTATTATTAGCTTTACCTGTATTTAAAAAAAATGACATATAATTTAATTACTTTAAGTATGTTACTTTAGCTTTCAGTTTATTCTTACCACAGAGATATCCTTCAAAGTTTTAAAAAATATTTTTTATATGTAACACAGCCCAATCACAACTTTAACGTTTTTAAATTATATACAATTTAAACATAACATTATTTTACTAACCCTTTCCTTTTATATTTTAAAAGATAATATTAAAAAATAAGACATATTTAATATGAATTCACTAGAGGCACAACAGTCAT
>HE670545.1:0-31994 GCA_000313835.2 Heliconius melpomene melpomene | reverse complement strand
AAAATACTAAAATTATATTTATTATACGGCTCTCGTTTCGGTAGATCCAATGTTATATTATTTTATGATGTCTCTTTGTTCTCCCGAGGTATTTAAGAAATGTTAATTCAATTATTTTTCGCAGTTTATCATGTTTTATAGAACTCCTTTATTCATAATTAATATACTAACTTAAAAAATATATATGAAAATATATTTTTTTCATTCAACATAATATAATGTTGAATAATATAACGTAATTCGATATAGTTCATAGTAAATGTATTATGAAGTAAACTTTTACTTTATCAGAAAAGACATCTTCATGCATTTCCAGCGTACAGGCAAAGGGCTTCAGATGCTGCGGGGTTTGAAGTATCGATACTCAACACTACGGTTGTACAGTTATTTTGTAATAATTAAATAATTTCTTGGTACGAGTTAAAAAATATTCCTAGCATTTTTAGTATCTAGATATATCATACTGGACGTATATGTTAGACAGCTAATATATATGTTCATACACATTGTAATCATGGAGCAACAAAAAACAGAAAAATAATAAGACACGCTACACTGCTAACAAAACATTATTATTATTATTTTAGGAAAGCTAACATTAGCAAGCGAAACGGACGAAGATATTACGGCACATTACAGACGAAGAACGCAAATCCTAACACTGACGGTGCCGACAATGTACATTGCTACTGAAATAAACCTCTGTGAATATTTTTTTCACTCAAATAGCGTGAAATATGTATAGAGCAAACGTAATAAACGACGGTAGCAAATGTTTGCAAAGGTCACGAGGCTCGGCACAAACAAACATGCATTGATAACTTTACACGAAGAACATTGGTTTTATAAAACTGTACTTTATTTGGGAAGTCCTTTTAAACACGATTTTAAGATTCGACAATTGAGATAGTCGTGGACTTGCTGAACCAAAACAAGGCAAAATGCGGCATGCAGAACAGTTATTAACATAGAACGTCTTGATTTCAGGCGGAAAGCGGAGAACGAAGTGTTTTGACAATAACTGCTTTTTGTCTACTTTTACCCTGCTACAAGAAAAAAAATTGTGAAACTGTAAATTTAATAAATTCATGAGAGTATGTTACTTGCACATCGTATTACCACTACTATCATACGTGTGCTAGTAACACTGTATTGATGGTCGCAGAGGGCCTTGTCGTTCATACCAGCGTATTCCCTAGATAAGTAACCCAATTTGAAAAAGGTCATTTATAATTGGAAATACGCTAATTAAACACGCGTGCATTCATATACTCTTCCTACTTTAGTTAATACGAAATCAATTGGAATGGTAAACTTAACATTTTTTTATTTTAATCTTGAATATCCGAAAAGAAAGCTCGCGGGTTGTTCATGTCGAAGACTTAATTATTGATGAATGTTTGTCTAGTTGTACTAGACGTAGCGATATCATACAAACACAGTGCGGTTATGACGTGACATTACGACTCAGAGAGGGTTAATTGTGAGTATGACACTGTGAAATGAATGTAGGTGTCGTGTGTTGTTGTCAGTTGTGAGCGAGTGTCATCGTAACTTTACAGCTTAGATAACTTAGTTTTGTATTAAAAGCTCCCAAACTCGGGTACAACGGTAATGTAATTCGTTTTGTAAGATAAATAGTGGGGATGATGAAATTAATAATTGAGTTCACTAGTTGTTTGAGCTATTAATCAGAGATTTCAATATTGGCTTCGTAGCAAGTCGCGCTTTATTGTAAGACTAGCGACCCTATTGCGGCTTCGCCCGCTTTTACTACTGAATTATTCATATAATGTATGTTTGCAAAGCACTTAAGATAATGTGAAAATTAATTAAACCCTAATGCAACCCGCATTTTCGTAGTTTCAATAAGGATTTTCCAATTGTTTTACACAGCAAGGATTTTTTAGTAGGTACCGTAATTTTAAATCTGTGCTACTAATCTTTTCAAGTACTTAATAAAATATATTTAAATTACTACTTTTAGATAGTTAAATGACATTGGCATCTAAATCTTCGTTGCTATAAAGGCAGGCGGGTTTTTTTTTTTTTCGAGCTTGTGGTTAATGCTGAAGAGGGTATTCTGTCCCTGATGAAAAGCAAGCACTACGTGGCTGCCTGTGAGGAAAATTAAATAGAATGCATCGGCCGGGAATTGAACCCGGGCTGCCCGGTCGATGTGTCAATAATTAAATGCGTTTTTCTCTAAAACTATTCGCAATTTCGAAAAAATTTAAAAAGCAAATTTTATCTTCGTTTAACGTAGAAATTTAATAAAGTATTTTAAAGGATAAGGATTAATACCATTATGGAAAAATATCCCTCACAATAAAAAATATATTGAAATTACTATTTTTAGACAGAAATATGATCACTACACGTTATTCTTAAAATATACGAATAGGCCATCGCGGACTTTTTTGTAGATCTTATTAAGAGGAACAATACTCCAGTACATTTTTTTCATGTAATATTTACCATTAGAGCAGCGCATGCGCCAAAGTGTCTCAGCGGGTAGGACTTTATACACATTTATCGTATTTATGTTAATTTACATAAGAATGTACAAATAATAAACTATATATAAACCTTCCCTGAGAAATACTCGACCTAATGGTGAAAACCGTATCCAAATCCGTTGGGTGGTTTAGAAGAAGAAGAGTTAGAAAGTTCAGACAGACACAAAAAGCGACTTTGTTTTATAAGATATAGGATACATAATTTACAACATGCTTTTAATTGCAAATAACTTTCTGTTGTTTAAATTTGTCTCAAGTTATTTCTTGTAAACTATTTAAGGTATTAAATTATTTAAAAATGATTTTTTTGATAGCGATAGAGGAACCTATAATACGTAAAACCTAACATAACATAATATATGGGGAAATTGAGCATACTGTATGCTTTAGTAGATAAAATCGTTCTTAAAGTTATCAGATACGTGCCATAATTGCATAAATCTTTTAATACAATTAAAATTTATAGTAAAACAGAACTCAAGAAAAACCATAACATAAAATTAAAAGCTCTTTTATTTTTTGTCGAGTTGTAACGAAACTAAAAACAAATTAGCTAAAAAGCTTTTTCTTTCCACTGCACCATAGTGAAACAATTTGAAAGATTGGAAAATTGAAATTACTTTAGCAAAATAAAAAAGTACCAATTGTAGCGATACTTAAGCCTGAATAAAATAAACAAAAAGAATAAACCCAACTTTTAACCTAAAATGTCTGTTTTTTGTTTGTGATTTTAATTCTCTCTCTCCTCTCTTAATAGTCTAATTACTTCCATTTGTTTTCAATTATAAAAGATAACCTGAGACACCTGAGACCTGAGACAAATACATGTCAATATAGTAATGTGCCTATGCCAATTCAATTATATGAGTTGTGCCGTATTTTTATAAATGTATTATAAACATTTACTTAACTATATTAGTATTATACGAATATGAATTTTCATAGTTAATAATTTCAATAGTCCTCATTTATATAATGGGATAACCTATTAAAAAATAACATAAAGAATAATTAAGACTTCTATTGAAGAAGAAGTAACCTGCTTTATATTATATTTTCTGTATAATAGATGCTGTTCTATTTTCCTTTTGAGTGTTGTAACTGATATCCCAAACACCTTTAAAAATATTATTTAATAAATAATGCTTCTGCTCGTAAGGTACTTACCGCAAAGCGCTACCAGTGTTACAACCTTCATTGTCACTTTTAAGAGGACTGTACTCTTTAGATAATATGTATCGTTGCACCTCACAAGCACGTCTGTCAAACTAATGACATATTCACAAAAATAACATCACAGTTAATAGTTTTCTTTTCTTCATTTTAAACATCACACACATATTAAAAATGTAACGTTAATTTAATTAAAGAAATACCTTCAAAATTAGTATTTTCAATTAAAAACTTGCAATAAATATATGTTGTTGACAATCACGTTGTTTACGAGTCACCGGACACGTCCGTATTCCGTCATACAGTGGCGAGGAGACGTGCTCCTCCCTCTGGGCCTGCTCGCCGAGTGTCCTTGGTTTTCCCGCTAGGGTGCTCATGCGCGGTGCGATCTCTTCAAAAGGACGCTTAACTTTTAAATTTCGATAACAGATAAAGTGTAACGAGGTGAAATTCTTAAGTAAAAATTTTCAAAAAAGAGCATTATTGTTAGTATTTAATAACCTTACAAGCTTTACGAACTTTGTATGATATAGACAGCTATTACACTACGTCGGTTTATATAGAGAACATTAACTAGTTCGCGGAGTAGCATCCGGTGACTGATGAAGCGGCCCAACAAATAGACGTCGAGTCGGAGGCTGGCAGTGACGCGGTCAGTAAGTACATTATAAACTAACGATAAAGTTAAGTGGCTGGAAGCTCATACCACACGCTTACATTTGTATAATATCCCACTGAGCTTGGCCTTGTGCAGTTTTTAAATATGTTTTCAGATTGAAATATTTTCAGTCTTAATAAAAAATATAACGGAAAGAGGTTCTACGTAATTGCAATAAGTAATATGCATTACCCAATAACAAAACTTCATACGAGTTTCCTACCAATCAGGGTCGTTGCCTACAAGCAACCGCAATTGACACACTTCCACTGCTTTTATAGACTTTTTCACCTACATCTACCCTCTTTTATACGAGTTCGGTAACAATACAGTAAGTTTTAACATATAAGCACAGAAAGCTATCACTCAACCCTCAGAACCTTTATCGGTAATCAAAATGTTGGTACAAACGAGACAAGACAATCCAATTATACGCCACTGCGACCAGACGAGAGCGAGGAGAGTCGTTGACGCCGCCGCGCTCTGGTAATATCATTTTGATAGTTATTATGTGATAAAATGTTATTTATAGCGAATCATGTATTTCTCACTATATCAGAGCTGCGACGATATGAAATTGTTGTTACGTAATTATTCAATAACATTTTTTCGATATCATGTTTATTTCTATTCTAATAACATAAAGCTGGAAATTTGGTTGAACGCGCTAATGTCTGGAACTACTTGTAATGTTATTTTTTATATTGGAGTGTCCATTAATTGAGCAAAAGGTTTTCCGCAATTCCTAATATTTTCGATGACTTTCTTGCGACAATGAAATATAACAAAAAAAAACGATTTGTTAACCACAAATCGATTTTTTTTGTTATATTTCATTGTCTTGAGAAGTTTTGGCCTATTCATCATTAATAAATTAATTGGACACTATGTCCTCTTTGTATAATGTATTAAATTTTTGAACGGTAATTATTTTAAAAGCAATAAAAGCTTTTGAGGTAAATCCACGTCACTTATATTATTTTCTTATATATTATTCTACTAGTGGTAAAATTATATAAATCACTGCTACTAACATTGTTTTCTGTAAACTATTGAATAGTAAATTACACTATAATATAGTGAGCATGCGAAACGAATGAAACGAAACGGTCTTTCAAATCTACCTAATATTACATGAAATATTCATAACAGATTTGTTAAAAAGGAAAATATGCGGCGCACAATATACATAAAATCTCCTCCTATCCCACATTGAATCGGAACAAAAGGAAAGATTTCGACAAGCTTACGGCCGACTACGAAAATTTACATTACAAAATACAGAAAGGAGCCAAACACGAAATTACAACCTTTGGCATTATGTATTTGCTTGAGAATGGTTAAAGTACCTATATTATTTTTTGTTTTGATTTTGCAAGAGGAATGTGATGAAAGTTAATGGCTGTTATCATTTTAAAGTGTGCACAAAGTGTGACTGTAAAGTGACTGATTGTCGATTTGATCCCCACTCGGAGGAAATGAAATATTTATTTATAATGTATATTTCCATTTCTCGGCGCTGGTTAGTACGTTATTTAACGGTGTGCCAACCTAATGCTAACTGAATACTTCTTTTGAAATTGCCTAGCCTGCAAACAATTTACTCGCAGCATAAATATTCTTAAGTTATCGCGAGACTTCTTGTTCAAATTCAATTCCACAACTTAACTTTAAATAACTGACTTTACTAAACCGCATGTTCGCTCACAATCGACTAATAACTAATTAAAGAAACTAATTAGACTCTATATCTGGATTATAAGAATTTATCATAAACTTAAAACTTTACATATGTTTAAAAAATAATAAAAATAAGAAACAAATTTCTTTTACAAAATTCAATGCTGTAAGTTAAACTTCATTACGTTTTATATCGACAGATAATTTATGAAAATAAGCATTGTGTTTGTTCGAATACTATTGAATTACTACTATTATAATGATGACATGAAATTCCAACGACTTTTAATTTTAATAACATTGTATATTTTTAAAAATAAAATGTCATTTTTTTCATCTATTTTAATTATTTCGATGACAATAGGTCAAAAAAGTTATGTATATTTACTATTCTGATAAATTGAACTTGCTGTTGAATATCAATAAATAACAATAATAAAAATAACCATTTATTCTGAGGAAATCAATAAATTGGGGAATAGGTGAGCTTAACGTAGGTATAATGGAAAATCCTATCGACAATCGAATTTATCTTTACGTCTGTATAGTTACCCGATATCGCTCCATTCCAGTGAAAAATCTTCAGTCTTTTATCTTTCCTGGGTGTAAATACAGCCTCGTATTTCATACATAGGAGCTAAAAATAAAGTACTGTGAGCTAATAACATTTATACAGAATAACTCGAGTACTCTTTATTTACAATTTCTTTGTGTACAAAGAATTATGGCTGTAATACTTCATATTTCACGTGAGAGACTTATTTCAATAAAAAACTTATTTTGCTATAGGAACAGATTATTTTATGTTTTAGATATGGTTTTATAGCAATAATTTGTATCGCATTCGTAAATTCAAACGCCATAGTGCTTTCTACTTGTTTTATGGGTTGAGGCAGGGATCAAGATTCCCGTTTTGTAAATATATTTCAAAGCTGATCCCGAGAGAGGAAAGAAAATCATTTTGAGACGTGTCTACGGTTTTTATAGCCCTAGTCAATCATGATGTAAAATACTCGTATTTATACCTTTTTTAGAATGTTTACGTATTTATATTGTAATATATAACTATATAGACTAAGACTTTCAGCTATTTTGTCTTAGAAATATACACAACGTTAAGGGTTTTCGACTTACTATATCAATTACGAGTAGACCCGACCGTCTTTATAAACATAATCCATACTAAAGAGTTATTATATTTCCTTTCAGAACACAATCGCTTCAGAAAATAATTTCGAGACAATCATTGTAAGTATTTATATATTATTTATTTTATAAAATTAATAGCATAAAAATGTAAAATCATATTTTATCTAAATGTAAATATATATGAAGTAATGAAGTAGTAGAGGTGAAGTATATATACATATGGCAGCCACACTGAGACCTCGTCCTCGGTCGTTGTTCAAACACAGGCTCAATGTCTACAGCTGGATTTAGTAACTACGCCTACGACTTTCAGTAGTTAAATTTAAAGTAAGATTTAATACATTCATGTATATATTTAGCTTAACACTTTACTTTAAGATTATAAGAGTGATTATTGTTTAATTTGGGAAATATAATATAACTGTAATGACGATGCCATCGTAGACCAGTGGTTTGACTAGGATAATTGTGGATTTAAATTTTTATCGTAAGTATGTTTAAAATTCTTAAATATTTTTACGTAGTAATTTTATAAAAAAATGTAAAACACTTCGTTTACATTTTTTTTTTTCAACGAGCGTATGGATGTCTGGGCATCGTGACTAACATTTAAATAACTCATTAGTCCTAAAACAACAGAACTTGTAGTCTATTTGCCCAAGTCTCGGCAACCAGCGCACGGTGTATTAAACTTGCGTGAAGTTAGAACGTGGTGTTATGATGATAACAGGTGAGTTGGAAGGTCAACAGTGTCTATAAAGTAGACATGTTTTTATAATGTTCATGTTTTCGTATGCCATAATAGAAATACTGTATGTTATTTTAATTTGGTGTTGCTTTTTAGAATAAATTTGGTTATGAAAGAGTTTTGATGAATTCCGATTACGAATAATAGCAACGTTTTTTGTTAGTATTTTCAAAAAATAATAAAAGACTAATTTCTACACTTTTGTTTACACCCAAAGAATATGACAAGATTTTCAATATTTTGCTTATAGCAAAATAATGTAAATGTAATTTCAGATTTAAAAAAAACGTATTAAAACCGCTATTGAAAGCATAATGTTTATCGTAATGTCGACATACTATTCGAGTACATTGATTGTTATATTCGGATAAGTCTTTAACGGAATGTAGTATAGTTAAATTTCAATTTGAAGCTTTATGTGCCCGAGTGATAAGAGGATTTTACGAACACGTACACGTGTGTTCACGGCAGCGTAACAACGTTTCACGCACGTACGGATTACGACATCAATGTAAACAAGATCAGTGGATATATTTTTCACGCGACCTACGAGTACAAACGTAAATGACAGTCGCTCCATCATTTGCCTCATCTTCGCATCGCAACGTTTATTTCATTTCAGTGTCTTGCTGGTATTTACGGAAGAAAATCATGATTACACTGCACGTTTGCAACCTTCTTGTCGGGTGTTTGTTTGTTATACTTTTTTGAAAAAGTAATACATTTATCTCGATGTCTAAATAGCCTTATTTAGCAGATTTTAAAAAACAGATAATATGTGTTCGTCAGATAACTGCACTATGATAGTGTCATTTAGATAATTATTGTATGAAAAGGTAACACTACTTGAGCGTGTAATTAGTGGCTTCCCTTTCTCACACCGCTTACTGTTCACTTTCTGTTTCGTTAAGGGAAACTCCTCCACGGTGGTCTCTCTAATTAGAACATAGCCAATTACCCAGCTAATGTAACATTGCGGCGATGATCTCTTAATTGAAACGTAATTGATTACAGCTTCTAATTAACATAACGTCTCTGTACGCTCCTTGTTTTAATTACTTTGGATTTGTATTATGCTTTCATCGTATAAAACAAGTTCGATTGTCGATTTCGTGTTTTCATTTGTGATGAGTTGAATTACTAAATAAGATATCCTTTATGTATCTAGAGTCTCTGAAACTTCCATAGTGCACATATAATAAAAAAATATAAGTTTTATATACTAACGTACACGTATGTACATATGTGGTTTTAAATCTTCACAAAGAGATACGTTTGTAGAAGCCATTCTATATAAGCAAGCGTTATGATCGACCTATTGTACTGAAAGGATTTAGCAATTGATTTACCCTAGCTCGACCGTGGCGGAACAAATGCTCTCGGCTACCGCCGGTCTGATTTAGTAGATGACAGCACACGAGCTACGGTATTTATGATGATAACTGTGGGAGAACTTTAACGTTTGGTTTGTATCGCAGGTTCTATCTAGCAGTTAAAGAGCCAACTTTTGTTATTTATCTTTATGTGTAATTTTCAAATAGGCACCACTATAATATGCTATTAGACTTTTCGCTCTCACCTCTATCTACGTGAATCTCTCCTACATTTCTTTTAAATTATTATCATTTCGTACACTACCTTCTTATATTCTTACCTACTGGTTATGGAATACATTTTTTTTCAGTATTTATACGTTATCTTAACACTAGTTCCACTTCTATGCAAAAAATAGAGCGAAGCTGTGTCATCAGGCTTCACCAAGAAGGTACAATATATTAAAATATATTTTCAACACAGAATATCATCAATATTATTCCAAGCTAATCGTATTATAGATTTGAATATATAACTGCCGCCCAAAGTAACGTACTCCGCCATGATAGGGTGGTATTTATATTTCACGTCGTATAAAAACGGGGACAGAGGTGGATTTACTATTGACTAACAAGATATTTAAGAAGGGTACGAGAACGTTGGAGGAGACGTAGTTTCAGAGATTTTGCTCATATTGTAAGGGCTCATCCCTGACAGGAATTAATCAGGGTCACCCGCACCCTTATCACTATGTTAGTAGCATATAGGTACATATATTATCACTGTACATGACGATCTTTGGTGTTGATATATTAAATAAAAAAAGGAGTATATTTGAGCCTGAAGGTATTTTTTTTATCATTTTTAAATTTGTAAATTGTTAGAATAAAAATATATGACTTATATTCGGTCGCACTGACATTCCTTATTATAAATTATAATATAAATACTTTGTTACTTAAACATAATAAGAAAATATAATTAGATTTGTTATAGTTCAAAAAAAATATTTTCATTATTTAGAAAGACAGTAAATAAATACCACCCAAGTTTTGTCTTTCCAAAGTAAACTTCAGCAAATATTTTAAAACGTGAACCGTATAGTTTAAAACTTTTTAATGATATCGAAGCAGCTTAAAAGTACTAACGTCGTTTTTAATATCTGTTAGGTATAGCGCGCACTAGTGATTTTTGTCACCGTGACTGTTGCGTGACTGTCACCATGTACATTACACTTAATGAAGGTGCGCGCATTTGGATACGTGACAATTGGGTGACTTTTTGTCCGCGGAGGACGGCAACACACCGGTGACGCAACTGTCACCGCGTCCATAGATTTGTATGCCCGTGCGCGCATTAGCAACTAAATGTCACCTCCCCCTTGCGGTTTCCATACTAGTCGTCTTCCGCATAAACATGAAACAGCAGCGTGTTGCATTGCAGCACCGAATTTTTATTTCAAGAATGGCGTCAAATTCATCACCAAGGCAAAACGTGTGTTTTCATGAAGATAAAATAGACAATGACAATACTGATTGACGAAATTGAGTTGAGGCCATTGCTCTATGACAAATGAAAAGTTGAAAGCCAATATTTTCTACATTTGCTTTTTTTTCTATTTCTTAATATAAGTGCACAGACAACCATCTCTTCGAGATCCATTTTATCAAATGGAAAAATTTCGTCACTGTCATCGCAAGTGCGCGCAGTGGCGAAAAGTATGGTGACATATGAGTGACAAAAATTTTTTTGTCACCGTGACAAAAGTTACCAGTGCGCGCTAAGCCATAAAGTAGTAAAGTCGCGGATATCGTCCGCCAATATTCGACATTTCTTACCTCGTAAACCCTGTTAGGTGCGCTTTAAGGCAGTATTATCGCAGCCGTTACTGATAAGGATGCTCATAAAAAACCCGCTTAATCGACCCATGTGCCATGTGCTAAAGTTACTTGAACTTGAATCCTACTTTATACCTTGGAATTAACTGATGTAAGAATAATTGCTTACTTAGAAAGTTTTTATATTTAATAGTATATGGAATTACTATGAGATTTTGGCGATTCCACTCTTCTAATTTAGAAGCGATAATCAAGCAACCCTGAGTTTTTCATTCGTATAGAGAGCACAAGTAACGGCAAATGAGATCAGAGACGCGGTAATGTTTCGATAAACCCATTACACTTATTTTTCTTCTTACTATCACTATGTTTACCAATATGTTTATACTATTAACATTATATATATGTATCTTATTTATTATTTAATAATTTGGCAACACAAATGATTTATTTTGCACAGGAATATCATTCGGAATGTATTTTATTTTGTAATAAAAATTATATCGAAATACAAAATGTCACTTTTTTGTAATTAGAGTAACTAACACGTGTTAGAGTAAAACATTTTTTTTTTAATTTTAGAAATAAATGTTGTTAAAAAATAAATAATATTTTATTATATAAAATTAATTTATATATACAAATTACATATTATACGGAATTCCCCGTGAAGCTATTTTTATTTGGTGTCAGATTACTTTCAGACTTCTTACGATGACGGTAAGTCCTTAAAAATTGCAACATTACCATTTATATTAGGAATATACTTATTACTTAGCGTAGGTGTTATGTGTTGAAGGCTCGCATCAGGGTCAGAGTAGAGAAGTCTGAGTTATGAGGTGTAAAGGAACACTGTTGTACCTCTTCGTATTACTGAGACGACCGCGAATAAATCGAGAGATTTAGACCCGCACTACTTCACTTTACATGTACTAGTTTCTGTTAAATAAATATTATATTTTATTATTTCAAAAACTTTTATAAAACTAAAAATATATAATAGTTCGGTAAAGTGTATTAAACTAATTGTGTAGTAAATAAAAATTAATAGAACAATAATGATTCTTCTTCTTCGTAACATATTATTATTATGAATTCTTCTTTACAAAGGGTAAACGCGACACTATGAAAGCGACAGGTTTAAATTTAAATTATTTTCTTGCCAAAAAATTACATAATTTAACTCCATTCTTATAATCATACTACGTGATAGTGGAAATATTATGAGATTTAAAATTTGCCTGCAAACGTCCCACACCTGCCTACGATATTATTCTTTCGTCGCGTAGAACGCGTTAAGTACCAGAGACATTATCATCACAATGTCGGCTCATTAACTCTCAAGAAAGCGTTCCTTTTAAATTATTTTTAAAAGCTTGTGGGAAATTGTGAAAATTACTTAGGCTTACATTGAAACTTTTGTATTTTTTACAATGTAAAGGTAATGCCGCAGGGTACTCAGAGGGAATCTAGTGTCAATACACACCGTTCCCTATTTTCCGCCTATTTCTGGAGGCATTGCGTGTTGAGTGGTCTTCGCGCTTTGCCTTGACACCAGAGCGAAGAAATGAAAATATTAAATACTTTATTTCCTTTAGCGGGGATCGAACCCACAACCAGACACAATAACACATTTGTACCTCTGCGCCACGTCTGTCATCATAATTAAATTACTCTCCGCTTATTACATATACCTTATTATCGATAGTATAAATAATAAAAAAACCATTTGCATCTTGTATGAGTTATCAAACATTTGAATTTTAAGTATCTATCTTGTTGGTTCTGTATATAATAAAAATACACATTTCATAACTAACTGATGCTTCTAAAGTAATTTTCAACAACATCTGAGATCTCACGATAATTGCTATCCACTCATGTCTTCAGTACGTGACTTTATTTCAAGACAGTAACAGCAGTTCGTAGCATTGTTCTCTTTAATAGAATTCGCCGTTGCAAATTTTTGCAACGGCGTCAAGATGAGATGCTTCGTCATGATAAATACCCATTACAGAGAAAATTTTCATCGTGCGCTATATAAATTAAGTGAAATTATTTATAGAACTTAACTTGTGCTATTACTTGTACTTGTATATTTCCAGTGAGTTTTAATATAATATTATTATCGTGGCCGGAAGTTCATATTTTTTTAAGGAATCTGTTACACTATATATTATATAGCAAACGCATACACAAATAGCAGGGTTGGCAGAAATTAGTCAAGACAATTGAAAATTAAAATGATAACGTTACTAATCCAGTGGCGGGACTCAACGTTCACTTTGTATTACCATCAACAACCACTGTGCTTACAGTCAGGCACTGTCCTACTGCGCCTATATGGTCTCAGAGTTTCAAATAATGACTAATAGGTATTATAAGCATTATAAATGGCAAAAATATCAATTAAAATTAATATCCAATATAACAAGAATATGATAATTTCATGTTCAGTTGCTCAGTTAACTATATAAGACGATTTGTGAAGAGAAGTAAACTTTGAGATTTGTGTTTGTATTGGAGAGAAGAAACTATCAGAATATTGAAACTTAGCAAAGTTAGTTACAAACTAATATTACAAGTGGATCTCTCTTAAGTCGGAGTATGTTGAATTATAATAGTAATAATATTTAGACACTTTTAACTTAAAAATTAACGATTGATCATTTAAACCTAAAGAAAAGGCCTGGTGACATCATTTCAGCTTTGCGGGCAAACCACGACCTTCATATATCACTTGAATAAATTGTGACTCAAATTACATATTTTAATCTAGGGATTATTTAATACGAAGTGTGCAATATATAAAGTAATAATTTACGAATGGTAGTATGAAAAGCTTATATGTTCTGAAGTTTAATAATAATTATTAATTATGTATTATTATTATTTTAACGCAATTTCATTATTTTACTGTACATAAGAATTATGCACAATCCATTTTTAATAATAACTTTTTATATAAACAGGCATCTATTAGGTATTTTATAAATATTTTTATAAACTTAATTTCCATACTGCAATGTTTACAACCATTAAACTCTATAATAACTAAAATTATTGCAGCATAGATACATACATACATTAAAAGAATATGACAAGAACACATTAGCATGAAATTAAAACAAATTATTAAAATTCAATATTAAACCCTCGAGCACGCGCAAATACAAGCGGCAAATGCGTGGGGATATGATGCTCGATACTTTCAATATTGGTAATAAACCCCCCCTTTTTCAGAGCTTTGTAAACATATCATTTTGTTTGTATGCATTTCCCATTCTGATAAACGAGATGTATTATTGAAATTGTTACGTATATTTTATCAACAATAACTTTGTCACGTCAGCGGGCGTACGTGTTTGTGAAATATTGAATTTTATAGTCCTCAATTTGTGTATAGTCCGCAAAATTCATGTTAAACATTTAGAAAAATGCCTATACCATATTAGGGTCATAATCAGAAAAGTGGACATTTTCGAATTCGTAACGTAACTGATAAGTAACAACACTGATAATGTTTGTTACGAAACTGATGTCATAAGGCATTATACACAACAAAATAAAAATATTATGTGAATAAAACTATTGTTTTTTTTTACTTAATGAGACACGGATTAAAATTTTAAAGATTCAATCGTTGTATTAACAGATTACAAATGTAAGAAGAAAACATAACAAACTGACAATATTAACAATATAATAATGCTAGTTCGTAACGTAACAAACTTGTATTTCTAGTTAGATATCACAAAGTTAATGATAAAATTAAATCCACTTTAAAATATATCAAAATTTGAGTCGTTATCACTGGAATTAAGTTTAATTCTTCGTAAGGGTTTATTCCGCATATCTCCATATTTAATAGGATTGGTCTTTTTAAGACGTTCTCTATATCTTTTATGTTTTTCAGCATTTGACATAGGAGCCATGACGCTTACTGAAAATAAAAATATTTATCAAAAATAGTAATCATGAAATCACAACTAATTTCAGGAAGAATAAAAATGTTTTTAACTAAATCGGTTAAGCTGTTTCTGAGATTAGCGTGCACAAACACATAGACAAACACGCAAACAAGCAAAAAACTTAAAAATCTTTATTTTTGGTTACTTTACGTTATGAAAAGTCACTAATAGTTTTTTCATATGCCAGCAATTTTTTTTCTTATATACATATCTTCCATATACAAGCACCGGTTCGTTACAACTTTATTATAAACATATATAAGAAAACATTAGTAACGTAATTGTGAACTAGGCTTCATATTTTCTCAGTTTCGTTACGTAACGAAATATAACTAAATTGAGAATAAAGTCTGAGAAATTCTAAGCTTTTTAAATATTTGCTCATAAGCCACGTGTTGCATTTGCAAGCACTGAAGTTCTTTTTTGATATTTTGTAAAAAGAAGCAAATAACATAAACAAGAAAACGAAATTATAGAATACTTACCAAAATAAAAGCCGTTTATAACCCTGAGATGTAATTTCACGCATTCCCTCTAAAACATTTGAACCCCTCTACTGCTGCGAGAACACTACTGGTTGTAGCTACGATAGCATTAACTTTTACAATTATGGTGCCACAATAAAGAATAATATTAAACACCATTCAAAATAATTGCAACTAACAAAAAATACTATTTTTTGCCATAATACATTTAAAATATTACAAAAATCTTTAAGTTAATAAGTAAATTTATCTTAAATGGCAAAATATTTAAATTATCTTTAAAATTGTATTTTTAAAACGCATTCAAAGTAGCGGGACAAGAAAAGACACAAAATGTACACTTTTTCTGATTATGACCCATTAATATAAGTATATAAATATTAGTGATCTCAAGAGATAGATCAAAAATATACTGAATTCGTTAAGGAAACTGCCCAAAGCTGTTGAACCGAAGTTTGGTAGAGCTAAGTCCTCCGGGAGTCTCGTTACGGGTGTCAGTGGACTTAACTTTGACTGTAGGGTTGGAATTCAAATACATAAAGTTTATATTTTACAAATAAAACTATAAAGAAACTCTTTGCTGTTAATTAAAAAAACGTAATATATAAATTTGAGGTTTCCGCGATAATATATAAATTATTTTTTTATCTATTTAAATTATATTCATTTCTCCGCTCTGGTAGAGAAAATATGGCGTTGAGTTCTGCCACATTTAGCACATATTGCTTCCAAAAATAAAGCGATAATTTTGAACAGAGTGTTTTAATATTTTGGTCGCGTTGCTTACATTATCACACCGAAAAAAAATGAAGCTGCTAAAATATATAAAGTACTTATCGGTATGATGATATAAGTGGCAGTGACAGATGCCAGTCGTGGCAGAAGGGCACAAAGTGTGCTGCAAAATCGATTGTTTGTGGGCTCCCCCTACTCGAGGAAAGTAGAAGTAGATATTTATTGAAATTTATCAAAGCCAATGAATTATATATGTAATGTGAATGTTGATCTTGAACATAAGGGTCCCTACATCCGGTCGTCAGAGATGATAATGTTGAAAATCAGAAGTTTAGTTTCAAATAAAATAAGGTAATCCATTATTCGTCGCCTAGCCGAGTATATTTCGAGTCTAATAGGATTAGTGTATTCGTCCATTAGATACTGTTTTACTGTTCTTTTGTTTTATGGTCACACTTCAACAATAATGTATTGGAAGTAGCCACGAAATTACACTTACTGTTTCTATAAAAATAGTAATAATATTATTAGGGTGCCATAAAAGATAGAGCAAAATGTTTTCATATATCCATTGTATTTTTTTTTCAATAATATTTATACTGAATCGCAACAATAGAAATATGTCAGTACTTACGTTCTTACGTGATGGTTATAAAAAATGTGACTTAGCTATACTTTTGTTGACCCTTGTCTAATATAATATTTCGCCACCAATCACGATATCTTAAAAATAAACCACAGAACTTTGGGAAGAATATCATCATTGGCATCCCGGAGCGCGGTCAATTATACCGACTTCAAAATTATAAAATCTTTGTAAAATTATTTT
Organism: Heliconius melpomene melpomene; assembly: GCA_000313835.2. Classification (NCBI taxonomy): domain Eukaryota; kingdom Metazoa; phylum Arthropoda; class Insecta; order Lepidoptera; family Nymphalidae; genus Heliconius; species Heliconius melpomene. The sequence goes on along the minus strand of HE670545.1, from coordinate 14,895 downwards.
TTTACTTTTTAGTTCTTTCTTTTCAGTTTTTTTTGTTAGAAATTAAAATATTTAAGCAAAAGCTTTCAAACATGAATAGAAGCGTCCAAATAAAACAAAAATTGTAAATAGAGGTCCTTAGATCATTGGTAAGAAATAATAATAATTATTAATCATATGACAGTCGTCTCATGAGATTAAAATATATTTATTGTGTTAAAAAAATACAATATTTACAATATCCCTGTCCAAAATGCCACACAACAACGCAGATACGCCTTTGTCGGCACTATCGCGAATTTATCAGCGCGCGCTCGGATAGCATCTCACGCCTCGTTTCCAGTTACCTCTCTGCAGGTGCCCATTTCAGGTATCTTGTTGACAGATAAGCCTAAGCCAAGTCGGGTCTCGTAGAGTAATTCACCAGCTTTGTAAGTACGTGCCTACAGTTAGAAACTGATAAACCTTTGTTGTATTCTTATCTCGTGTCGCCACTGGGCTTTTTCGCTGGCACTATAATAAAAAAAATGTATTTTGTAATTTTAGATATGTCCGCTGTTACGTTTGTTATCTACAACTATGTCAGGTCAAAATAATATTAAAAGTAGGTTCTTTTACAACTCAAAGTGTGGTTGTGTGGCTTTGGTTACTGTTTCACAGAAGGCAGACTATGCCTGTTATAAAAACACTTTGACACTATAAAGGAAGTAACATCTTTGGTAAATATTAATCTAGTAGACTATTTATTGTGTTCATGTAAAATATATTGTTATTGTTCAAGCAAATTTTGCTTTTATTTGAAATTAATTTATAAATCAATTACGAGAAAACAAAAAGACTAATAGGACATAAAAATGTTACACTATTAATAGCTCAAACCTACCTGCCTATACACCTATAAGAAAATGTATTTCCTTGTACATGTGTACTCGCAGATATATCTCGATATTGGCTATACTTTGTATATCCAAGAGCCTTTAGGGGTTTTAAGAAAGTAGATCTTGACATAATAATGGAAAGCTTTCTCCTCGTCCGTTAGTACTTAGTATGCATAAACATCAATAACCGCCTATAAATGTACGCCTTCCACTTAGATTAGAGTTCATTCCATTTACATTTTGGGTGTTTCCCTTCCTCATTAAGTTACTTAGAAACTACATAGGACCTTATATTGTTATTTAACAATACCTCACAACGGGGTCCTCTTGCATATTCAGAATAATTATAATTTATTTTTACGCAATATATTTTCACGATCTAAAGCATCTTTTTTCAGCTTCACATTGTATCTCGCATATAGTGCCTCCCTAGGCTCCCTAGCCTAGTGTCAAGACACTCTGATTTCGACTTTCCGTCAAATTCTAGAAATGGGGAATTCCCACAGGTGGGAATTGAACTCACAGCCATCGCGTTTACAGTTGCAAGCTTGTGCGCCTGCTTTTTTTTTCTTTTACCAATAAGCTACAGAAAACTGCAAAAATTCTTTCTTTTCTTACCGTATTCAATATAAATCGTACACAAAGAATAAATAAAAACAATTGCGTTTCAGAGTTTCTCATCGAGAGCAAACAGGTCAATTTATAACATTCTACTTCCATTTATTAGCTACTTACTGTTCAAATAATCTTTAAACATTTTAAAATATTCTTTCGTTTTCTATATTTTAAGTTATATTGTTTTGGACTTACTTAAAATAATTACTTATTCTTGCTAATAATTAATAATCAAATTAATACATTTTTTCTTAATAATATTTTACTGCAACATGAGATAACCTAAACGGGCTCTTATTTAAAATGAATATTTTTTTCTAATGTTTTCTTTTTTCTCTTAAATGTATAATGTAAACAATAGATTTAGAAGCAACAATCTCATTACTCCTTTATTCTTTGTACATAATAGGCCACGGTAACGCATAATTAACTTGTTATATGTAAATGAAAAAGCTAATAAGCGAAAAACATAAGAAAATAAACGGCTTTATAGCAAGCCACATTAATATGCGTAGTTAGAGATTTTTGCATAGAGTCGCTTACGCTTTGTCGGGAAAGGGTCGACAAGGCGGGGACATTAAATTAAATTAGGACCCACTGATAACCTCTTGCAATCGCAGGACTGAATTTTAATGTTTCAAAGGTTTAATATTAACTAAAAATAAATTGTTAACTAAAAGAGGATACGCTATTTATTATATTTATTTTAAAGATAGTAAGAAAGACATCTATAGTAAGTAAATTTTGTCCACCTGCCTATTACTAGCTGTTACATAATAAAATTGTATATTTCATTACAAGATCACACGGCTAGTAAACTGTGAGATTTTATAAAATTATCTGTATAGGGTAGTGTCTCTTTAACTAAATGTATTTCCTCAGCGAGGCAGACGGTATTCGTATATGTTGTCTCATTTGCAGTTGCTGAAGTGCTTTAATAATTACACGCTAAACGCTTGTTAACAATTTATAAGAAGGAATAATTATATTTTTTTTACAAAAAAAAGTTTAAATGATAAAACAATATTTTGATTGTTTAGGAAAATTAATAATTAATTATTTCTATTCCAGAACATAATATTCCGTGTTAGGGGACAAGACCGCGCTAATGTCAAGCGGTCCAAGCCCGAAGAGTTATGAGCGTAACGCCTGCTCCGTGATTTATCCCAGTTTAGATCCTGACCACATTCGTATGTATTGCTCCGGTCCCATACATTTTAACTAACGATTTTTGACCGCCATTGAAAAGGATCTATTTATTTCCACAATTTGTTGTTAACAGACAGAAACAGTCTCCTGCAACATTATGTGGAATTTTATGATTTCCCGCGAACAAGGATAAATCACGGATGTACGTTATTGGATCAACGAGCAATATAGGTACCTCTAGTTTCACTTTTGGGTGACACAAGCTGATAGTCACCTAAATACAAACAAAGTAAAAGTTTTAATAACATATAACATTATTATATTATATTAATTAATTATATTATATGTACATATTATATTAAGTAACAATTCTATATTATTAAATTCTTATGTAATACACTGTCTTATAAGAAATTGCCAAATTGCCCTATTGTCATTCTCAAAGAACTCTATAACGCATGAGACTAATTATATTCACCAAAGACTGAATTAAAAAAGACTGAAAGTAAATAATATTTACCTGGAAAGCTTAAAGCCGCAAAAGAAGATTTACAGAATAATAACTAATATATTCTACTATTACGTAGCAAATATAAAGAGAAACTACTAAAAGCGCAAAGGTATGTTTCACAAACAAAATAAGCAACATTCGAAAATGGCTTTTATAACCAAAGCTGCATTTTCTACAAAGTAGTGTCTTTTAGTAATATCGTTCTAAATTTTCACTGCAGTGTGTAAGTACGCTGCTTTAGGTGAAAACGTGAGAAGCGTTTCAATTTAGACTGATATCAGGAAGAGACGTAAGCGTGGTAGAAGAAAAATGTGAACACGTGAACATTAAACGTTACTTGGTAAGAAATCTCGGGGAATATGAAAGTGTATTCTCGTGGCGTCGGCTGATGTGCTTATTAAAGTAAGATAATAATAAGGTGATAATATTTTCGCTAAGTATTGTTAAATTAAAATAATGTTTACTATTGTCTCAAAATACCAAATTGTTTTAGAGGTTAAGTAAATGTGACCTTTGGTTTGTTTATTATGGTCAAATATTTTTTTCTATGTTCATAAAAAAACCTGTCCTAGGTGCACTTTAAAATTAAATTTAGATTAGATATATAATTTTGTTAAAAAATATAAGATTCTAACGTCCCCTATGTGGTTTCGCCTGCTTTTTTTATTTAATGTTATTGAAATGTATTTAAAAAGAAATCGTTAATTATTTTAGCACGGTCATATCTTTAAGTACGGTTGTAAATGCACTGAATAAAACGTAATTTATTTTTTTTGGGATTTTATTTGATTTGCTACCAAAAATTGTAATATTTAATAGAAAAAGTTTTGTTATTTCATATCTATCCAGAAACGCACGGACGACAATTGTGGTTTTTCCCGCGTAAATCCCTATTTAAAATTAATAAAAAATAGCTCCAATTTTGAAGAAGATAGATAGATAGAAAAAGTTTATTGCACACAAAGCTGATACAGAGGACAATACAGGTCAATTTGAGTCAAAATTGAGTGTACTACTCAAACAAAGATTTTTTTTTTAATTTCCTTACAAACCTATTATTATTCCTCAATCTCGCCGATTTGTTCATTTCAGTTACTTGGAATTAATCTTGAACATTAGTCATTACCGTTCACTGTTGAATATTTACGAAACGTAGCATTACTTAATGTGATAGTTATGTTACTATAATTAACGCTCATGACTGCTTAAGACAGGCTGGCCGTACGCCAGAGAAGTTATACGGTGAGCCGAGATTAGAGCTAAGGTATCCCATATTAGAGTGAAGGACGAGAATTAATTAGCGAATAACTGCTGCATAAGCTGTCGAGGCATCTTATCTCGGCATCCGCATTGAAGTTATATTATGTAACAATATGTGGGTACGGAGAGCAATCGCTGTCAGCCAGTTACCTAGGTTTACGAGCGGTAGTAGTTACATGGGAAACTCTACAAAAGTTCATTAGTCTGACTGCCTGTCCACTCTCGTAAACGCCGTAATAAACCATCACGGCCATACAGCAAACAGACCTAAGTGTTTGTTTTGAAATAGAATGAAAAATCTCTCAAAGCTTTATGCATACTTCATAGTCGTAATTGTTTACATTTTTTACTTAAATCACTTATTCATCATTAAGATTGCTACGTAACGGAGCCTGTTATTAACGTTCTACGTCCTCCGATGGCGTGGACGGCACGAGGCGCGTGAGCGTGACACAATTGATGATCGCAGGGCGTGCTGGACGGCCCGACGCCGGTGTGACTAATCGATGACTGGTAATCTATGTACTAACACGGATATCGTTATTTGTTAGAATCAAGGTCAAATTCCAGCATTATTGTCGAAAAGCTAGCACGTATATATTGTCCAAAATTAATTTACTTTACAAGCGTTTACAATTAATTTACTTTGCTTCATTGACAAAACACAACTCGTTTGAATAATTGATAAATAATTTATCGACCTTAATATTAGTTATTGCTTGTCAATACATTTTTTTACTATGTTTTTGCAATTTGTGAGTATGCCTGAATTTCAAAACCTTATTATTTATTTTTTTACAAAAACAGCCGGCAACTATTGTTGCTCGTGGTACAGTAGCCATTAAAGTTGCATAATATATAACACTAGCGGACGCGCGCAGCTTCGTTTACGTATTTAGGGGTGAATTCTAATAAACCATGAAACATGTGTTCAATGAAATATTTTTAAGAGTCTAAATTTCAAATTTTATAAGAATCGGTGCCGATTTAAATTTTTTTGCATACTAACTTTCAACCCCTATTTCACCCCTTTAGGGTTAAAATTTTTCAAAATCCCTTCATAGTGGATGTCCAGATTACGAAAGTAAACATCTGTCCAATTTCACGTTTCTACGTACAGCGGTTATGGCTGTGCGTGCGTCTTACCTCAGTCAGTGAGGACAAGTCCTTTTATATATATAGATTACATTCAGCACTTTGCTATTAGAAAAAATAAAATGCCTAGCATTTAAATTCTAACTTCTTTTTTAGTAATTAATTGTTATCGTTGTCAAAAGATATAAAAAAATCAGAGGAAAAGGTGACTTTTCCCTCTGATTTTAAAATACCTACTTAATAAGGGTTACCTATTTTAAATAATTTTTCAATATTGTTAGACAACCTTATTATTATTTTAACTAATATATCTACTTAATGTATAGTTGCAAATTTTTTGAAACATTTGTTTTATTTATCAAACAATTACTTCGTAAACTCTTATGAAGAGAAGCTTTCTAGTTAGGAGCACAAACAGCAATTAGTAGACAAAATAACATTTGTCGTACATCAATTCAACACAATTGCCAATCCACCTGTAATTGTGGACTTTAACTGACAATCCCGCTAACATAGAGTTAATGAAAATCCTGAATCCAATAGTGCGTAATAGCCCTATATGCGGCGACCTGCCTGCCTGCCTGCTCGAGCGACATTGTCATCACAAGCTAACAAAAGGAAATGTCATGTTACAGAGCCAGTACGTCGATCAACTGTAGTGCTCTCAGAAATAGCTCTAGTTATATCATAGCCTTTTATTCCGTGAGAACTTGATCAACAGTTATATTCTATTACTGTCGCAACATATTGAAAACCTCGTCATTTTGCACGAAGTAATTTTATAGAGGAAATAGACCTTAAAATGTGTGATATTATATTTTATTTAAGTAATTGCCTACAAGCAACTGTCCGCGTTTGACACAATTCCGCTGCTTATAGTCTTTTTCACCTACATCTAACCTCTGTTACACGAGTATTATTAGACAAAAATTAAAGACTGAACTTTAAGTAAACTTATTCTCAAAGAGTAATAAAATAATCATATTAGGTGATGAAATTGTTATGATAGAAATTTTTCCTCGGTTAGCTTTTAGCAGTTCGAACTTGAACTTTGTTGAATAAAATGATTTTTATTTGAAAATTATGGTTTTTGTAGCTTGTGAAGAAGAAACTTTCCTTTCACCTTGTATTTGTCTTCACATTAGGTTCATTGTGAATGCTGAGGCAAAGCTGGTTTTATCTCAGGATGGTCTTCATTGTGTAAAGCTTAATGAGCGGTTGCTATTGTTAATTCATGTCGCACAGCTTTAGAATGGCCTGAACTTCCAAATTTCCATCTCTAGACATGGGATGGAACTTGGAATAGGTATTATATATATTTAACATAGCGGACTTTAGTGCAAATACACCTATGATTGCAACGTTATTCGAGTATCCTAAACATCCTAAAAATGTATTTTGTTTTTTGATAGAAATATGATAGTAAAACCTAATATAATAAAATAATAATAATCATTTCACATTACGTTTACAAATAACAATTATAATTATAGCCTTTTAGAATAGTTTAAGTGTGATCGTCATTGTACTAAAAATAACATATTCTAATAACGATTACTTATAAATAATACAGTACATTGAAACTCATTTTCAGTAAATATATTGTTTTCGCTCATATATAAATAGAATAAAATATAAAAATCAAAAAAAATAAATACATTTTAAGTAATAAGAATTTCATAACAGAAAGATATTTTTCTACTAAGAGTCAAATTTTCAATTCGCTTTAGAAGAATTAATAGCGTAAGTTTAATACACACGGGAACTCCGGCGACAGATAAGAGGTGCTGTAAATAGTAATAAGACAATTTCATTCCTTAAGTTGAAATTGAAATCTGGTAGTGAAAAAAAAATCCAAGCAATAATCTTTCTAGTTCAATTATCTATTCCGTGAAATGCTCCTCTTCAGAAATTTATTCCTTTGGAGACTTTGTAGTGAGACCATCGCAGCGCAGTACTACAGCGTCTGACTATAAAGGTGATGGAAGTTAGATTCCCTCTCGGATGAAGGAATTGCTTTATTTTTGTAGTATGTACAGACATAAGAGTGTATGTGTGTGTGTCTGCATGACTATCTGTGACATCGTAGCTCTCAAAAAAGCGAAACAGTTAATTGTAAATAGCATAATTTTTGTATATAATGAATATTATAGTAAATTTCGTATTATTCTTATCACTATTTAAATTCATAAATTTAAATAGTGAAAAATCTTAATATTAATATGCCTTTGCATATTAAGATTTTTCAGATTCAAGCTCAAATCAAATAAAAATAGGTTTCTAAAGTGAGTAAATGAAAATATTAAAAGAATCATTGTCCCGGGTGGCAAACAAGCCCACTACCGTTGCGTTTACACTGAACAAATATTTAATTGCTATATTTTTATACCGTAACACAAATTGACGAATGTAAGAAGTGAAGTGAATATTTTAATACAATTCTTAGCAATAAAAGCGACATCCCTACAAGTACCAGCTGTCACAGATTGCCATACAATGAACTGAATATTGTAGCGAGTGTAAGAGCGCGTGTACACTGGCATAGTTAGTTCGTATTTGATACGTACATTACGAATTAAGTTCACTGTAAAGGTAATATTAAACGCTGAAGCCCAACACAACATAATGCAGAATGCGTTTAATTTTAATTAATTGTGGAACGGAATGTACGTTTATTTTATGCGGAATAATTTATTAAATATTCTAAAGGAATTGTATAATGTTTTATGTCTAAAACATTATTTATTTCAATAATATGTTATTAGGTAATGAGTTTATTTTACAGGAAAGGAGTATCTTGGTATTTCGTGATTGAAAACATAATTATAAGTCCATAAGGTCCATACAAACAAAGTCGAGGACAGCCGCTAGTTCTTAATAACATAGTGTTTTATAAGTACCTTAAATACGATGCAACACGAGCTCCATATTCACCCCCACTTTATATGTATGCGCAATCGTGAAATATAACATATATACATATTAGTTTTATATAAGAAAAATGGCAACCAGATGTTAAAACATATTTACTGCTCGATTCAAGAGTCGTTGCAGTGCGCCGTCACATTACTCTGATATATGTATTTTGTTCACATTCTGCGAACTTAGTACTTGTTTAGAGTTATGTGACGATACACTTTATTATAGTACTTTACATTGTAAAGCAAAGGAATATTTTAAAGTGAAAAGTTGCAGAACGAATTATTTATTTTTTTCTTATATTTGTTAATTGAGCGATATTATCGTGATTTACTAATGTATTTAAAAATCTAATTTTAAAGATTACTATTTTAAAGTTTAGAATACACAATGCCGCTATTTGTCGATTTAAAAGCGCTAATTGCATTAATTGTCTTTACACCGCAACTTGGTTCTTATCCACTTCCATGGGTTGGCTGGAAGAGATTATCTTTACAATATTTAATATTTATTTGTGTTTTAGTACATCAAATAAAGAGAGAAATTATTAATATACTAGCGGACGCGCGCAGCTTCGCTTGCGTATTTAGGGGTGAAGTCTAATAACCCATGAAACATGTGTTCGATGAAATATTTTTAGGAGTCTAAATTTCAAATTTTATAAAAATCGATCGCGATGTAACACGATTTTTCCATACAAACTTTCAACCCCTTATTTGCACCCTTAGGGGGTGAATTCTAGAAAACCTTGAAACATATGTTCAATTAAATATTTTTAAGAGTCTAAATATCAAATTTTATAAAAATCTGTGGCGATTTAAGAAGTTTTCCTTACAAACTTTCAACCCCTTATTTGCACCCTTAGGCGGAGAATTCTAGAAAACGATGAAACACGTGTTCAATTAAATACTTTTAAAAATCTAAATTTCAAATTTTATACGAATCGGTGCCGATTTAATTTTTTTTCCATACAAACTTTGAACCCCTATTTTACCCCTTTATAGTTAAAATTTTTCAAAATCCCTTCTTAGTGGATGTCCAGATTACGAAAGTAAACATCTGTCCAATTTTCACGTTTCTACGCACAGCGGTTACGGCTGTGCGTGCGTCTTACCTCAGTCAGTGAGGACAAGTCCTTTTATATATATAGATTTACAAACACAATACACTTGAACAGATGTAAAATGCAAACAAAGCAAACAGATGACTCGAATTACTGAAACAAATTATGACCAACACACTCTATTCCAAATAGCTCGAGGCGTCCTCGTGTACTATTTAAATGTTAATTTTAACAAAATAGTTCTTATGTCTTTAACATAACGTCGCTCAAAAATGTAAGCGATGAATCTAATGCTGATATATTATACGCGAACTTAGTGCATTCTAAGAACACATCTATTCTTTTCGTGTCATTCTTAAGAATTTTTTTAGAGTCACACGTTTAAATTCAATTTTAAATAAATGCTACGTGTAACGTAAACGATATATTTTAAAATTAACATTTTTTTAAATAAATATATATTTTTTTAATAATTTAAAAGTTTAAAAAACAATTACGAAGCTATTCATCATATGATGCGAATATTCGCATATGTATGTTCTAAGTGGTGAAGAGGACTACAACCTCTATCTCTTTCGAAATTGATACTTATTGTATATGAAAAGCTTCACTCGTTAGCACTGTGTTCGAATACGACTGTCTAAAATAATGAGCGCGACGGCTTTTGAAGTTTTCTTATATCTTTACTCGAAATAACATACTACATCCCAGTGCTGCATATATAATTAAAGCAAACGTGAGATTTAACCAGAAATGTTAGTGAATGTTTTCAGGACAGACGTACGGGAATAAATTCAAATAGTTCGCTGCATGTCGGGTAAACTTTTTGCTTGTACTTACCATTTTTAATTTAAAGTTCATAATTGGATTCATAGTTCATTCTCTACTATAGTTGACATAACTTATTGAAGGTTTACAAGGTGATGTTTTTATATTATCTCGGTATTCTACAAACTTATTAGAATGATAATTTGATTCCTAATTAGTACATTTAAAATATTCCGCAAATGTGCATTTAAATACTAAATATACATTTTTTAATTAATAAAGTTCCATAACGTACACAGTATAGAACAAAATTAAACTACATAATGTATATTCGTAACTCACACTGAATTATTATTAAAACTTTTTTTGGATTAAATTTAATATTTGTAAAAAAAAACTCTTATTTCTGTTACTTTTAATCAAGTTTTAAAATACAAAAATAAATATTAAATGATGATGATCAACTAGTTTTAATGGGGTAAAGTAGAATTTCATAATTATATCAGTATAATAATGTAGCACAGGATTATTTAATGAAATCTTGTAAAAATGTTAAGTATCAGTATAAAATTAATGAACGATATACTAAAAAAATAACTTTCTTTGACTGTTATAGGTTCGATCCCCAGTCGAGGAAATTAATTATTATTTTCATTTATTCATTCTGCCACGAAGGCAAAAGCCCAGTATTAAGTTCCACCACTCAACATGCAATGCATTGAAAAATTCGATTTAAAGCCTCGAAAACACGATAACGAACCTCCAAAACAAAATAAGGAAAGATTTTATAATTTTGAAATCGATGTAAGGTTGTTGTAGCCACTAATGGTTTAATGTAATGTAATCTAGTTGGTTGGTGTATAGTTTGAATCTGTAAAACTAGTGTCAAGTCACTCCGCACCCCACTTTCCTCAACCTTTTTGATGTATTGCCTGATGAGTAGTGAAACTCAACTCCGCACTTTGCCTCATTTCCAGAGCGAGGAATCGAAAATATTAAATATTTTTTTGTCCGAGTGAGAATCAAACCCACAAACGTCGCAATTACAGTTACACGTGTCTACTTCGCCACGACGGCCTCAAAACAAACAATAATAAAATAAATAATAGTTTTTTTTTTGTTTTATTTTAGTTTAGTTTTAGTTAAACTAATCGCAGTAAAAAAAACGATAAATTGTTGGAATACATAATTCTTTTGCGATTACGGCATCACTAAATCTTCAGAACTCGTTAATCGAACTTTATCGAAGTACTGCCCCGCGTCTGACGCCAGCTGCCTTTGGCAGAGCTCTCGTTCCAGGCATCTCCGACCTAAGTGATGAAATTCATATTGAAGGAGACGATATTGAAATGCTGTTGACAGCCCAACTAGAATAGTGTTAGCTAAATTATTAATTAAAATGTGATAACTTATAAATAAATTAAGATTTTGTGAACACAAAATATTTGGTAGAATATCTAAACATGTTTTCGTACACATCTGATAGTGACAATCTTAGACAATTGGTGATTGTAAAATGAAAAATCGTCTTATTGTTTATTGTGTTGTTTCAATTCCAACCTTTGGCATTATCAAACAGAACTCACATATTATATTGGTCAATTATGGTTGAAACCTGATATTTTTATTCCGAATATAATAAAAAATATATTTTCATAGTAATATATTACATATAAGAATACAAATAATTTAATGCAAAATGTATTATGATAAATGAGTTACTCATAATTTTTACAGATGGTAAGATAAACGCTATACGAGTACCTAGCGGGTTCTTACTACAGGTAATGTAGATACCGATTAAGGTAACGACGTCTTGTCTCGAAGGCTATTTTATTCAGCTGTTTAAATTTTACGCATTTCCATAATACTGATGTCGGAAGCGCATTACCGTGCGCTATCAGCGTGCGCTTCATATTTATATAAGTAATATACAAATATTTAACTTACGATCACAATAAACTAAAGTATATTTACCATATGATATAAACTCCACAAATCATTCTTTCATTTATGACGATATTGTTTTCACAATTTATTTATATATGAATTATATATTTATTTATATATAAATTCGTGAAATTATCTATAAAAGTATTTATTATTATAATATTATATCAGTAATAATTTGAGGGCCGTCTAAATTTATTCATGAAGTCAAATCTCTATTTCCATATTTGATAGGGTTCAATCTTCAAGAGTTAAATATTAAGATTTGTAGAATCAAAGGAGTTAGTTTAAATTTGATACTTTGGTGAAGGGGTTAGGTTGATAGTAGATATTTGCAAGTGGGTAGATTACGTCTTAACACTAGAAGCGCCGCCGTCCCATTTTTGTCCCAAACGCAAGTTTGATTGTATATAACTTTTTTATTTGTTAATTTATGTTGATGAAACTTTTTTACTATTACCAATTTTACACCTTTATTTAATTAAAAATATAAATAATTTTATAGCAGTCATACTTTTTGAAAAAAAAATAGATTTGCCTAGAACTGCCGCTGGGTCATTTTTGTCCCGCCATTATTATTTTATTATTTGAGGGTATGATTTGACATATTTTCATGGCTCGGGGACGAGGTGGAGGTGAAAGGGCGATGCGGGGGCGGAAAAAAATTGAATAGTAGGTTTAGCAGTCAATGTCTAAGTTTTTAGGGTTCTGTAGCTTTTAAGGAAATACGCTTATAAGATCATTTTTCTGTCCTGTCTGTCTGTGCCTTTATCTCAGGACTGCTTGGAGAAATCGAGTTTATATTCATATAAGTATATGAATATCAACTATATGACGATCTACAGTCCCTTGATTTCCTGAAAAAGCGCCCTTAAAAAAAGATATGACCATTTATATAGTAAATAACGTTATATTATATATGTTATATTTCGACACTATAAAGGGAATCAAATTAATAAAGTACTTTCAGTTAACTTAGAATTATGAAATTTGGAAGCTGATGCTAGCTTGTAGTACTAGTACAGGAAAAATCTGAAAACTATACCTTTATGTATAAATCTTAAAAAATAATAGCCTGAAAAGTGGGGTAAAATTGGTGTCAATACGAAATTTTGCCGCTAGTTCAAGTGAGGTATCAGATGAAGGGATGACTAAGTTAGGCTTGAATTTCACAAAAACACTCGATACCAAATGTGGGCAATTGTAGGGTAGGTAGAGGGAACCTGGGAACCTAGTGCTATGCACTCCGCTGGCCTTTTCCGCCGAATTCTGGAGGCATTACTATGCAATGTTATAAATCATCTGTGATGTGTCACTGATGAAGAATATATTAATGCATTACTTGGCCTAATAATAATATTAATTAATTTCAATAACTTAAAATTTTGTAAGAGTTATTCTAGTTAGTTGTCAGGACCTTAGAACGTATTTGAAATATTTGATTCTTTCTTTGTGTTTTGTTTTTTGGTACTTTTATGCTTGTTAAAGAATAAGAATTGATTATTAAAGATGGTCTTTTTATTTTACGCATTATTTTAATAATATTTTTTTTGTATTATACCAACAATCAACATAATAAGTAGAATGGGACAAATTTGTCACGACGGCGGTTCAAGGGAGGGTTCTCCATCTTCGGCACTTCTAGTGTTAAGGATGATCCAGTGAAAGTAAGAACTAACAATAAAGATCTTTTAGATTTCTCTATGTAGCAAATGGATGTCATTCCTGAAACACTTCCAAGCCAGTTTGATGATAGTGATATAAATCCTCATTCATTGTATCAACGTGTGTCTGCTTAGTATCGGGCGTAGACTAAAAATAATTTATGTTGGAGGCATAGTATGTACCTTTATGTTGGAAGTAATATGAACATATTATATGTAAGTGTTGATTTTCATCATTCAAAATTTTTATTTTTCATAATTCTTACATGAACAGGAATCTTCCATTTAAAAGTGCACTCAATTAAAAACTCAAAGATTAATAACAATAATACAACATATTGTTCATAATCGGTAACGTAGTGTACGTAAGGAACGTCTTTTACTACGGTCAAAACAAAACGATTCGTAGAGTACCAAAAATATAATAAATTCGGAAATATAACACTACGAGCCCCCATATCTGTTTCTTATCTCCCTTTTATAGCGCGAGGCTGTCTAACATATGGTGATAGCGAGAATACTGCTAAATAATCAGTACGTACATAAATGACTGTATGTACATAATTAATGGCCGTGTCTACGAAATGTTCATACAACGAATAACTATGATAAACTTACGCTCTTAGTTTTTGTTGGGTCGTTAGATTCACATGATTATCATCACATACTTACATTTATTATTTGTATGTGTATCTATATGTACTAGAGAATAAATTAATATAACAGAGTGTACATGAGTTTATGGGTCATAATCAGAAAAAGTGCACATTTTGTGTCTTTTCTTGTCCCGCTACTTTGAATGCGTTTTAAAAATACAATTTTAAAGATAATTTAAATATTTTGCCATTTAAGATAAATTTACTTATTAACTTAAAGATTTTTGTAATATTTTAAATGTATTAAGGCTTTTAATAGTATTTTTTGTTAGTTGCAAAAAACTTTTCAAAATGCTTCCATACAATTTTTCGTGTCCCATTCACCACTTTACTTTTTAAAAATTGATTTGTTACGAATATTTATGGTTTTATTTGATTTCAGATATGT
>HE670544.1:0-12802 GCA_000313835.2 Heliconius melpomene melpomene | reverse complement strand
CATGTACAGAGTACAGGAAGGTTCATATTAGTAATAATAAAGAAAATATCGATTCAAATGATCCCCTTCTTATAACTCGCGTATTAGGCACAAATAACATAAATATTTTTTTTACCGGCTCGGGCTGTCCCTGTGTTACGAGCGGTACATCAGCCTCAGTGTCGCTGTCCTCTCGCTCGGGGACAGCCGCTTCCATCGGCGGCATTCTCTCGAGTAGAGCCGGGCGAAGGTGCGCGTATTGCCTGTAAGGGAAATTATATATTTAATGTACTGGCTAAGTTTTTTTGTTAAGTTTCGAGCTGTATCCCGTATATAGCAGAGTAGGCAGAGGGAACCTAGTGTTAAAACACTTCATTCTTCACTTAGTAAGATATGAAAATAATTTCCTTAATTGTATGGGTTGAAATCACAGCCATCATGTTTATTGGAGTGTTAGTGAGTTAGTATATTTTACGCATTATTAAGTATTTTTATCAAAATATGGAATGGATTATTTACCCAAATATGAAAAAAAAATAATCTTATATCATATTTAAATAATAAAATAAAAAGACTTACTTATATAATTGCGATAACTCGACGCCTCTTTGTTGCAATTCAATATGGATATGTGAGCCAAATGTGTCGATTATTACACGGATTTTACTAAAAAATAACAAATAACATAAGTATCTATATTATTTTATGTCAATATACATACACAAATAAAAATAAATTACAGCAGAACTCAACGCCGCGCTTTGTCTTATTAAGAAACGAAAATAATAATAATAACGTAATATGATAATAATTCTTTCTCCAGAGTAGGAACTGAACCCCCAACCGTCTCGATTTAGTCAGACGCGGTGCCGCTCAGCGAAGAGCCTAATACGAGATGAACGAGAAACGAGTCGTGGCCGCCTAAACTCATTAGGCTTTTTTAACTTCTGCGCATTGTTCACTAGATTGTTCACATATAAAAATAAATAAACACTTACTCTTGGCTAGGCCGCGTAGTAAAACGAGTCGATAGTTTAGCCAGAGACAATAATAAATATTCTTTAGTAGTAATAGATAATTGCGTAGACCATAGCAACTTTTGATATATGTCTATCACATACTCTTCTGAGGGACGGGTGAAGTCATCTGAAAGTAAAGTAAAAGATATATTTTTTGTTGTAATTCACTGAGGGCCGGATATTTGAATGTCTACTATACATGTTACCCCTGTATGTTGTGAGTTGTGAATTTAAAATTATTATAACTATTCGTTTATACTAATATTTATAATAAAATGAATGTTTAGATCTAAGTAAAATGAAAAATATAAAGTGAATCTTATTATTTTAATTAAAAAAATATACTAAAATTCCATATATTTTAAATAAAACCAAAATATATTATAGTATTTATACATACCAACACCGTCTTCGTCCACCATTGATATAGCATTACTGGCTTCAGACACCAGCATGTCGCCATACTCTCCTATAGTCCACGCGGCAACCTTTATCACGAATTTGAATTTAAATATAATGATGATGTGAAAGAATTTGATAATATATATGTTTATCATTATATAAATAATATCATATGAAAATAAACATACACAAATTGAAAGTTAACACCATATTATTTGTATGAATTTGGTGGGTAGTTTGAATAGACTTATATGGAGTTCTCATTCCGTTAGTTAAAAGATCATATTATAGCATTCTCTTTTTATCATTTTCATACCATAAGTGGACATTGTTTGACTTTATTTTGTATGATGGAGAGAATATAGAGAGGTAAGAAATATAGCAACATCTTTACCTGTATAAGCGGTTGTTTCTCAGTAGCGTCGGCGGACAATGCGGACCTTTCTAGGGAAGTCCACAATCTCATTGCAGCGTATGCCTGTCTCTCACCGGGCGCTGATGATACTATTTGTATGGTGGAGGACACGGTGTCGTCTCGGAGGTAGTTGCCCGCCTGTAAAGTTTCATCAAATAAGTTATAATTGTTGTTTTATTTGTTTTCTTTGTAGGTCAGGGGAATGGGGGGAATGGGAAGTTAGTAAGTAAGGCAATAACTACGACTTATTATTGACATATGTAAATATTTTTAAAAAATATTTTAAAGTTTTTCACATTACGTGTGTATTACAAGTTTTGCACAGTACATTATATATCTATTATGATTCTGTATCCCGCATAAAGCATTGAAGGCAGAGAGAGTTTTAGTGTCAGGATATTCTGTGGTCCAGAACGCACTGGTATCGAGACATTTTGTGTTGAGGGCCCGAAAATTCGAAGATCGTGTCATATAATAAATATCCTCGTAACCCACCTTCAACAAGACCTGGAAGAGCGTGTCGAGGTGCCACTTGCTGGAGGGCGCGTGTCGCTCGGCGGCCAGCACCATGGCGCTGGAGCAGTGCGCCTTGAACTCCGCGTCGGAGCGCTCCAGGAACGATAGCAGCTCCTTCATCATGGCGCGGATGTTCTGACTGTTTACGAGAGCGAAGGACAACTCCATCGCTCGACGACGGATTGATACGTCCGGGTCCTGGGGTTATATTGATTTTTGTTTCATCAATTTTATAAAAATACTATAGTAACGTTAAAGGGATGTAAACGGGTATCTTTGCGCATGTGACCGACCAGCAGACAAGGCAGCTGATTAATAGCGATGTAACCATTAACTTCAACGTAAAATAGAAGTGGAAATTAACAGTTACTCAGTTACTACTGACCACATGAAAGAAAAAGTCATAAGGAGCAAATAATCGTCAATATCCTGGAGAGCTGAGATGTTCTTTATGAAGGCTTTATTTATAAATCAACTCAACTAAGCTGGACGTGGCAAAACCCGTATATAAGATAAAAATTTATAAAATAATAAAAAAAATACCTTCAAACACTCCAAAATAGTAGTCCTATGTCGTTGCACAGCTGAAGTATCAACATGCACAGTCCGTAGTAGCGTGTTCAAAGCCACGTAGCGTATATTCTTATCATTATTTAGAAGAAATCTTCCCAATATATTAATTGCTAGTACTCTCAGACTGCATTCAGATTTAATGTCCATTATAGACAGAACTGTTTCGTATAGGATTGTATTGCCGACATTCTTGCTTGTTTCCGTGTTGGTAGCCACCTGAGCAAGTATGTCGTTCATCGCTTCGGAGGCTTCAGCGTCGTTTTTACCTAATATTCGAAGCAGGCGGAGGATTTTCACCTGAAATGTTAGAAATATGTTTAAGTTAGTGTTTTATTAAGAGCATTAAAATATATTTGTATTTAATACTGGTAGAGTACCAGTTTTACCAGTTTTTTTTAGAGTACCATTATTTATCTAAAAACTATATTTTTTTATTACTTATATTGAATATTTTTTCTATAGATTAGTTCAATTTGTTTATAACTTTTACTTAAAAACAACAATTCGATGTATTTGATGCCGTCGTGGCGGCCCCGGTGATGGGAAACCCTCGAGGGAATGAAATATTTTTATTTCCTCACTTCGCTAACGAGCCAAAGCACGGCTTTGTATTCCGACACTCAACACGAACACATGTCTTGAAGATTCGGTGGATAGTGGAAACGGAAATGTCTTAATGGGAACGGAGTCTCTTAACACTAGGTTCCCAGGTCTTCTCTGCCTCTACTGTGTGCGGAAGCAAGCGCGAAGCTTAAAAATAATAAAAAAAATATATACCTGTAGGAATGGATCCGAAACGCCACTAACATCGTGCTCTGGCGAATATCCAGCCAATATGAGATTCTTCAAGATTCTCACCAAGTTAGGAACAATCTAAAAAGATTAAACATTATTATAAAATAATTCCAACTATTTAAATTTCCCCCAATGCACACAAAAAGACATGATAAGCTTATATTTATATTTACACAATTACAATATATCAGGCATTTATATCTAAACACGTAAATAAAATAAAAAACCAAATACTTTATGCCAAGTATACAATATTTTATCACATTACAAAGGCATTACATCGAACATACTGATGATTACGGAAAAATAAATAAAGAATAAATAAAAAAAAAGAAAAACTATTTCTTCCCCATACTCCTTTTTTGCTATTAGTCACATGAGAGTGCATTTCAAACTTGTGTTTATAATATTCTATGTTAAAATATGTAGTGTTTTTATTATTTAAATGGAATGATTGTAATTAAAACTATATATTATAAAATCTGATGATTTTCTATTACGTCATAAACCTAAAAGTACACCAATTACTATTACATAAACTAATATAATATTGAGAAATCCTTTTATGAAATAACTTTAATGAATAAATACATGAAATACCCTCTAAAATTATTATTAATATAAAATAAAATAAATATCCCCGACAAAATGAATTAAAAAAAGCCTTACAGTCCCTTATCATTTAAAATTACAATAACAAGTAAACAAGATTAGCAATTTATCTTACTCACGACCGCTTTCCGCCCACTTGCTTATATTATATTATTAATAAATTGTACGTGGGAGAACTGGGAGAGTTTACATGAAAATTACATAGAAATAAAAAATATATATTAAATTGACGATTAAGTATACTAAAATAAACAATATAAGACTTCCATTCCCCTTCCTTCCCTGGCATTCCCTTTCCTACCCATTCATTCCCGTAAGTGAGAAAGATAGTTTTAAAGGTCAAACCTCAAAGTTCAAAACTAATGGACTGTAAGGCTTTGAATGGCCTAAACCTATACAATAAACATACAATACAATGTTACCAACACAATAATTATATATTCATGCGAATTTGTAATTTGGCGTGTCGAAATACATTGCCACTATTAATTAGAATAAACAACATTATAATGTTTTAATAAGATTGTTTTCGTTGTAATACATAAAAATATGTATTAATTTTATATATTATAATGGCAACATTTCTAATCGACAGGCCAAATTAAAGTGCAAGGATCAGCGGTAGTGATTACCTCACGCTGTCCGCTTTCCTACGGGACAACACAAAATAAATAATATTAGTATTTGGTAATATACTTATTCATCTTAAATAAAAAAAAACATTACTGGAACGTTCATAACATAAACATAATAAAGATATCTGTATATATGTTTTTCCACATTACATTTTGTGAAATATACAATAAACTGGCAACCCTAGTATGATGAAGAGGAAAAATAGAATTATGAAATAAGAATTATTAGGTCATCACTTATAGAATAAAAAAATCTAGAGTGCAAGTCATAAATTAAATTATTTACTAATTTTATTTTTTAAATAATTATTTAAAATACTAAGCTATGTGTTAAATTCTCAATGAACGGTGTACAAAATCAAAGGAAACAATAGTTTTACTGGTATGTGATCGTTATCAAGCGTTGATAAGGTGACGTGTTCTATTTACATTATATTTTTATCGGTTTCTTATCAGTTATCACACCTACAACGTTATATCTACATGACTGAAATATTGCAGGTTGGAACTGACTAGAAAATGAATCTATATTTATTTGGAATTCATATTATTAAACTACATTATTTCTTTAGTTTATTTTGTTTATTTCGGTTGTTATTAGACTATTAAGCTTTAATGCTAAAAAAAATGCGTATATACATAGCATAATGAACATAGAATAATTTTATAAATCGGTTTTTTTATATTGAGAAATGTGGTATATTCAATACTTATATTATATACCTACTTATAATTAGACAAATTATTTTGTGTTCCTAAAACACGATAATATAAAACTAAGAAAATTTAAAGCTTCATTATAAAAGACAACATAATTTAATCTTTTTAGAGAGTTTTCCTTAAAACCTAAGTAAGGAAAAACTTGTTACGGCTAACTTCATAATTACTAAATAATATCCCGACAAACTCATCGTACCCACTAGGTATAAAACCATAAGTACTTAAAAAATATTCTGTGTTTTATAATGGGTTCATGGGTTGATTGTCCCCAACCTTGGTTGACCTTTAAAGAAATGGGGAGCCAGGAGTCCATAAATGATAAGCTGACTTATTGAATGTCACAAGCTTCACGAATACGTAAGTCACGAAATATTATAAAATTTATATCAAAAGTATTTTTCGAGCATTTATTGTAAACAGAAAATTGTTAATTAAAGATGGAAAACGATTTTTGTACATATCTAGAAATTAATTTAAAAAACAAGTAATAGTGAACTAAATATATTTTTAGAACACTTAATTATCGTTGTTGTTCCATCAATGCTCCAAAGTCTATATAATAAATCTGAGTAAATACCTAGATCTTTTGTAGAATATTAGGTAAAAGAAAATTAATTTCCACAAGAACTTATAAATTCAGCGCAGACCTGCTTCTACTTAAAAGTCGAGGAGCAATTTCTTTTTGATTGAAGCCCGTCTAACAAGATTGATCGACGAGTCTTTAAGCCGATTTCTTTGAAAGTGTGACTTAAGAGTGTTTTACGTAATTTTCTAATTATGTTCAAAATTTTAATACTTTCATTTCTTTCATTATCTTACTATTTTCATTTCTTCTTTGCTCTGGTGTCCAGGCAAAGCGCGACGTTGAGTTCCGCCACTCAACACGCAATGCCTCCAGAATTCGGTGGGCAGTGTCTAACACTAAATTCCCTCTGCCTACCCTGTTGTGTGCGGGATACAGCGTGAAGCTTATTTAATTAAATTATGTTATTAAAATATATAAGGTAAAAATTAAATTTTATAAATAATAAAAACATAACCTACTTTAGTAGAGTATTTGATATAAGTGCCATTCGCGTGTACTTAAAAAACAATGACAGAGAGTCAATGCACTAGGTGCAATTATAACTATTGACGAACTCACACAAAAAATGTGAACACGAAACGAACAGGTTTTACACTTCAAACGATAATATAGTAATAGATTGTCGTGTTTGTGCTTTACTTTTATTTCATGAAGAAATGAATATATAAATTTAAATAAATATTTCCTTTCTTCCTTTAGAAAACGCCTAGGTATATTATAAATACAAATATGTTATAGAGAAAATTAAAACCCTCAACCATTGAGGAACCATTTATTTCAATTCTATTATTCCTAAAGACATTTTGCTTATTAAGTAATCAACTAGGCAAAAAATAACAGAGGAGGGGTTGCCTCTGTTATTTTTGAGATAAAAATGTTAATTATAAAAAAACTTGAAATACATTCCAATTTCGATACGATTTATTATTTTATTATAAAATATAAATGGATAAAACGCCCTTCATTTTATTAGTACACTAATGAATAGGTTTATTTCTAATAGAAGCCATATAAAGATAACCGTCATCATATTACGATGTCAACTTGATTAATCACAGAAATGGGTTTTTTATCGTATAACATTATTATTATATATTATAGAATGTTTCTCGCTTACTGGTATATCATTTTTTAGTGTCAGGACACTCCGTTTTCGCATTTCGCCTGAAATCTAAACTACATATGGATGGTGAAACTTTATTTTTAAAATTATATTGAATAGATAAACAACTCTATAAAATTATATGCTATGTGATTGTTACAACTACCCTACGGTTCAATGAGGTACCTTTGGTGATGTACTTTAACTTTTAAGTAAATCCCGTCTTATTTATAATTTAAAAAAAATATCTACAATAATTACGAAAGAGTATAAATATATATCTAAAACGTCATTTACAACCGTTTTTATTAACTATAGCAAAATAACCAGTTGTTCAAAGATGTCAAAACTAAATAACACAATAGATACATTATAATTCAACTATAACAAATATATACATGGTCTAAAATAATCGCGTTAATTCTATTAGCAAACAACTCGAGTCAACTTTGCAAATTTAAAATGAACTTTAAAATATAACAAAAACTATGATATCACATACCTTTTTAAAATGGTTGAGTGTGTCCGGACTGTTCTCGCACATCTCCGTGATGAGGGTCACACCGGTGATGAGGACACCTAGTTAGCAGATATATGCGGTTATTTATAGGGAAATATAGTAGATAGTATACCATCAATCCTGCATTATTAAAGTTCAGATAATTAACTACCGGTGCAAGTAATAATAAAATTGAGACATTTATATTGAAACTAGCACTTAGTTTTGCCAATTCTTCTCAACAGAACTGCCTTCCGAACCAGTTGGAAGTTTAACATTTATGTATACGACAGTACAAATCTTTTTAATAAAGAATATTTTGAAATAAATTTCATTACTGGTTTGTGTAAATAAATATAATATTTCATTTCACATTCTCAAAGAAAATGTGTTTGTTTTATAATTGTAACAGTATTGTAAAATTACATGATTTTCTTTAATAATTAATTGAAGTATATTCTGAAGTACATACATAAAAAACTTTTCTCGCATGTTTCTTAGTATTATTGGACATTCCGATCAATCAAAAAGCTGAAGCATTAAAATTATTACACAATAAAAAAATTTATATCACATTACTTTGAACTATTTTCTTTTTCATGACCAGTCTTGTAATTTATCAGTGTCATTATAAATTATTGCGCTGATAAAGTCGTGTAGCGAATATTAATTGCTGCCTGTAAGAATGTTGTTCAAAGAAAATGTTTTTTTTTAGAGGCCTGTCGTGGCGCAGGGCCACTAGTCTGAGTGTAATCGCGACAGGTTGTGGGTTCGATGCCCCACGAGGAAATAAGATATTTCATATTCTCTTTGCCTATCCTGCTATAAGCGGGATACAGCGTGAAGCAGTTAAAAAAATGTTTTTTCTTATTACTAGACAAACTTTAACATATTACTGAACATGTATTCAACAATTGCTTATTTAGATCAGAAATTACTATTCAAACAATTTGAATGACGCTCAACGTAGAAAAAGCCATTACAAATACACTTTCTAACGGAAATGGGAGTAAATGAAAAAATGTATTACACCGATGTACATATTATTTTCAAACTCATTGCCGCACCCGTCATGCGATATCTTTAAAATGTAAATAAATGTAACGTTCGAATAGTTTAAGAATTATCAATAAAAGATATTCTTCAAAATTATATTCTTTACCAGTATAATGCTATATACTTTGACTAACAAATAACTTTACTGAAAAAAAAACTCACCATGATTCTTCTCCGTCAACAAACTCCTCGTGGCCGGCAGGAACATCTCCATCAGATCCGGCACCCGCCGTATTATCCTGAAAGCGCACAACGCCGCCTTCTTCTTAATGTACGCGTTGGGGGACTTTATCAGTCTCTCCACCTCCGAGGCGAGGTCCCTGGCCATTTCCGGTGAGGCGATCGCGCCTAATGTACAGAGGGCTAGGCCGACTACGAACTGCGTGCTACTGTTTAGGTCACTGTGGATATATGAAAATTGAATAAGTAGTACTGTATCCTAAATAATTGTATAAGTATTTAGGATTTAATAGTTTTGAATAAGTTTTAAAAGGTCTCAAGTTTGATTTTCTTGGGTAATGTCAACTTTACATATATTGCCTCTACATTGCAGGACAGGCAAAGTGTTAAGATACTCATCTCTATTTTATTCGAATTATAGTTATTAGTTTTTCAGAATTACCACTTGATTTAATAAAGATATAAATCATACAGTAATATTTCGTAAAAATCTCTTCAGAGGACGCCTAAAAGACATATTCCTTGAGGTTTACGAGTTACCATAAAAACGTAAAACCTATTTATATTATATTCTGGTTTACAAAAAAATCTGGTTGGTAAATATTATGAATATATTTATCTTATCTAAGGAATACTACAATTAAATGGATCTCCCGTATCAATAAATACCTCTATATTTAGTAAGGGAGCCAGAATGTTTTAGGGAATTACTTTAGAGAAACTCAATTACGTCAAAACACTCGAGGGCACCTAACACCAAACGAATGATCCAATTAACAAGAAAGCCAACATGCGATCGAGTGGCTCGTTATTTCCCAAAATATATTTACAGAGATCTACCGAAACCTTTCAATATAACATGAGATAGTAGGGCTAAAACACTATTTATTGTCAGTATAATTTTAACGTTTCCAAAATGAAAGTATTTTTTTATGTTTAATATTAAAAACGAAATATTACACAAAACTTATAAAAGTACAAAAAAATAGAAAAAATTATTACA
This sequence comes from Heliconius melpomene melpomene, assembly GCA_000313835.2. NCBI lineage: Eukaryota > Metazoa > Arthropoda > Insecta > Lepidoptera > Nymphalidae > Heliconius > Heliconius melpomene. The sequence goes on along the minus strand of HE670544.1, from coordinate 2,710 downwards.
AATTAGAAATTTATTATCTACTTCAAATATAATCGAAACAAAATGGGACTTTAAATTAGAAGCATGAAAACGTTTTAGACATGCAATTAGCCGAGCGATAGTTACGCCAGGTATTAGAAATTGGTGTATACCGTCTAATTCATGCAAATTAACTATTACTTACTTTACTTTACATACAAGTGGATATTAGTGTTTTATAAAATAAATTTCAGGTGGAAAAAAGTAAAAAAGTAAAATACCAACCTAATATTTATATTTTACAATTTGCCGACAATAATTATAGAAACGCTTTAAAATAAAACAATTTTCTCTTAACACGTTTCAATTAGAACGTTAATTAGAGCGCGAGTGGCGCTCAGTCAACAAGAGATAATCCTCACGTCGCTCTCGTTAATAGTGTCACGATAAACCTTACAAATTAAGTTACAAACATACATGCATTGAAGACAATTTTATATAGATATTTATATATATTCGTTCGCTATGTCGTGTATGTTATAATAGTTAAAAAGTTGTATTTATTGACATTATTTACTTTTAATATCTTGGGGTAAATTGGTTATTTTATGCCTCAAAGATTCGGCGGAGATTGAGTGCGGAAATACAAATCTTTTATAAAAAGTCTTTCTACAAACAAATTTTCCTTCCTAAATATGTCAATATGTTTTCAAAAGAAACACTATAAATACCTATCATTATGTAAAAAGGAGAAATGGTATTCAATATTAAAGTGTTATTACAGACACGCCTCAGCTGTGCCATTGACGATGTCGATCCTTTTATTCAAATAAAACGGCAATCTCCCTGAAACGGTCGGTTGACCTTATTTCAACTCTCTTTTGTTATACATCTCAAGGCTGTCGAAATCATTCAACAGTAAATTTTGGTAGACAGTATCAGATGACAGTCATAATTTGCAGTTACTGTCAAATATAACAAGAGTAATAAATTACATGTAGGTAAATATTTTTTTATTGCGACCAGTTATGGCGCAGTGATACAAGCTGTGGCTGTAAACGCAGGTTGTGTGTTTTTATTTCCTCGCTCTGGTAATGCGGCAAAGCGCAGTGCTCCCTAGAATAGGGCCGAAAGTGGGGCATAGATAAACAGTTATTCCACAGGTTCCTTGGCCTACCAAGCCCCGGCCTAACTATATCATCCTCCGTGGCTTATGGTGGCGTGGCCTTCCTCCATAAGTGGACTAGTCAAGATTGACTTTTTCAATTCGAACGAACAAGTTCAAGCAAAGAAACTCACTAATGTGAGATTAATTTAGTAATCAAAGTCCAATAAACATTGTACTTCTATAGATAACTGACCCGCGGCTTCGTCTCTGTTGTCAGACATAAATAACTAATATCCGTTGTACACATTCCATTGTAAGTGTCCGAGGTAGGTGTGACTGAAGATTCGATGGGTTATTTCCAAGTGATTAACGTGATATTTTATTTTTATTTTTATTTTATTTAATAGGAAGCCAACGTTGTATACAATAATAATACAAACACTAAAAACAAAAACAATCTTACGCGAGTACTACATTAATTGTATACCCCACTTACAGGCTAACTTGACATGCATGAAATAAAAAAGAAAAACAACAGAAAACAAACACAATACAAATCATTCTACACTAACATTACTTACACTTCAAAATATATATATATATATAAAATATAATAATTTATATAAAGTATAATAAAAATAAAAAACTTATAAGTACTATATAAGAAACAGAACACAAAAATTTAACAAAGATTTTACCTATTAAAAAACATAACTAATAATTTCAAGTTAATTGATAATTATTTTTTAAGAGAAAACATATTTTTTTTTGTTTGTAGTTTGAAAGATGATATAGATTGTTTAAATATATCTAAAGCTGCTTTTTTGAATATGCTGTTATATAATATTAGACTTCTATTTAATGGAGCTGCTTTGCCTATGTTACTCCTACAGAAACGCACTTTAAAAGTGTGCTTATTTTTATTGTGGCTTCCTATCCCCTGTGTGCCTTGGTACTGCTAAACCTATTCTGTGTAACAAATTTGGACTATCTATACCCCCATTTATAATCTTATGTAAGAAGCAAAGATCAAGTAAATCTCTACGATTAGATAAAGAAAGGGCATTATAAAATCTTAAGTGATCGGAATAGCTTTTAGTTTGTTTCAGCAAGTTATCTTTGTAAGCCAATTGACGTAAAAATCTCTTCTGTACTCTTTCTAATCTGTTTTCATGTGACTTGTAATGAGGATTCCATGCAATAGAACAATATTCAAGCTTACTACGTATTATAGAGTTAAATAATGTTATTTTATATGTTATTTTATATATAATGATATAGTATAGTATAACCTTAATGAATGTATTTTTTAGCTTTACGCTATACCCTGCCGTATATAGCAGAGTAGGCAGAGGGAACCCAGTGTTAAAACACTTCCCCGCTTTCCGCAGAATTTTTCATTGCGTATTGAGTGAACTAATAAATAATAACTCATTCCCCCGAACGTGAACCGAATCTTATTCGCAAGCTTTTGCCCCTGGCCCACGACACAATGAATGAAAATGGATTATTCAACAAAATTTCTTTTTCATTTGGAACTAAAAATAGTAAAAATTTTCAACTTCAAATTTTTAATATAGCTTCATAGTATAAAAGTAGAGATAATATAGTAGGAATCATGTAAATAATGACCAGGCAACACAT